>CAUYPK010114100.1:0-32112 GCA_963574355.1 Loris lydekkerianus | reverse complement strand
TTACAGATTGGAGTAAAACTTAAGGCTTTTCTGTGTTGGGCCCTGCCATGTGCCTGAAGCGTAGTGCAACTTCCCGAGCCTGACTAGAAGTAGATCCATCGAGCTACTTCTGCGTAGCAATGACTCAGCAAGGCCTGGCCTAAAACTGCCTCTACCTAGATACAGCCAACGTGGTACCATACCATTGGCCCAACCCCGTCATGCACCTCATCCCCCGCCTCCTTTCCCCGCCCCTTCCCCACGCTCTATCTAAGCAGCTGCTTGACTCAATAAAGTTGAGTTCCTGCTTTGACAGAAAAAAAAAAAAAAAAAAAAACAATGCTGGGGGTTGTGGCAGGTGCTTGCAGTCCCAGCTACTCAGGAGGCTGAGGCAAGAGAATCACTTGAGCCCAAGAGTTTCAGGTTGCTGTGAGCTATGACGCCACAGCACTCTACTCAAGGTGACAAAGTAAGACTATGGCTCAAAAAAAAAAAAAAAGAATAGATCATTCAAGCTAATAAATGGGTAATAAAAGTCAAGTGGATTGACACAGGAGTGAGGAAATTCAGACAGCATTGACATCCTTTAATCAAAAATTAAATTATCTAGAGAGCAGTATAGTAACATAGTTCAAGAAAGAAGCACGCAGCATTAAGAATGCCGGCTTACAAACTACGAAAAGGAATTCAAGTGCATCTCATAAACAACAAGATGATGGAGACAGCAAAGTTAGAACTGAATCCTGGCTTTCCACTTACTAAGGCTGAGCAAGTTCCTTCACTTTGCAGAATTTTAGTTTCCTCGTCTGTAAAACAGAGATTCATCCTCATCACAGATATTATTTGAAATAAAGAAAAAAATGCATATGGGAAAAAAAAAAAAAAAAGAGTCTGCATGTAAATGTTCAGCTGTTCCAGAACACTATCCTTTTTCCCCTCAATTGCCTTTACCCCACTGTTGGACATCTCTTACCTACATTGTGTGGGTCCAATTAATGAGAAATAATTTTTCTGATATTTCACCAATACCACCCTGCCTTGCTTACTTTCCATTGGGGAACGTCCTTCCTCTGACCTGGCTATTCTCCTTCATTACGGAGTCAACTATTCTGGCTCTTGTGCTTTTCCATTCCAACTTTAGAGTCACTCTGTGCATATAAACAAAATAATTTGCCAGGATTTCTGATCATTACATAAAAAAAAAAAAAAAAACAAAAAAAAACAAGCTAGGCATGGTGGCTCTCACCTGTAATCCTAGCTTGCTGGGAGGCCAAGGCAGGTGGATCACTTGAGCTCATTAGTTCCAGACCAGCCTGAGCAAGCGTGAGACCCTGTCTGACCCCGTCTCTACTAAAAATAGAAAACTGAGGCAAGAGGATGACTTGATCCCAAGAATTTGAGGTTGCTGTGAGCTATGATGCCACAGCACTCTACCAAGGGCAACAAAGTGAGACTCTGTCTCAAAGAAAGAAAAATAAACTATAAAACAAGTGAGTTTATTAATCTGTTAGAAATCACGTGCCAGGCTGTAGTCTAAATTTCAGCTGTTACGAAACAGCCAGTCCTTGTACCAGTGCTTTCCTGCTATGGTTACCTTGCCACTGACAGCCTGCTGTGCAGGACACATGGGCACTCCTGTGACATAGAGACCTGGGAGGGCAGTCAGGGCTGTGTCAGGACCGCAAACCTCAAAAGGAACCAAAAAAAATGAAGGTGGTTTAAAATGTTTTAATTTGTTATGATACAGGTTGAAAGCAAATATGCTCCTTTAAGAGCCAGAACAACGGAATTTCACACCTAGTAATAAGACTATTCAATTAAAATAGAAAGCTATTGTACAGCACCAACATTCACCCATCTGTGTGTCTCGGCATGGATTGCAGGGGTATTTGGGGGGACCCATTCAAGGTCTTCCCTTAAGCGGCCAAAATTGCTCAGAAGGAACACTCCCTCTCAGAGGCGGCCAGGGCCATGAACTTTTCCTTTCCATCAAATCAGTGTAAACACATAATGTAACAAATTCACTACCAAGAGAAAATAATCGTGTACACGCCAAACACATAAAAACACACACTGATACTTTTTATTTGCTTGTCTTTTGTTATCAGAAAGGCTTATCATACATGTAGGGAAAAAACAGATTATTAATCCTGTCATAATAAAATAAACACTCACCTAAGATGCTGTTCTATTACTTATAAACGCCTCGCTTCCCAAAAGCCTGCTGCATCTTAACTCACAGAATTCACTTATGGAATAAATCCTTTATGCATGAAATATAAAATAAAGTAATGAAGCATCTATTGCCTATAGTATGGAATAAAAAGGCTTTTAAAGGAACACGTCATTAGATTTAAAGATACAAAATAAACGAAGGGCTATAATAGGGAATAAAACATTAACAGGCTATGAAATAGAACTTTTATTGTCCTGCTTCTTATTGAGTTTTATTGAGCACTTAGCCTGTTTAACACGCCCGAAGGCTGTAACCCTAAGCCTCATCCTGCAAGCTAAAACCACATTGCATTGCCAACATTTATGCATTTCTGGCTGCTAGCCTGCGACATCAGCAAAAAGGCACGGTAAGTGGCTCCAGGGGCCTGGCCCCCACAGACACATCGAAAACTCAAGCAAAAACTGTCAGAATCGACTCTGTCAGAATAAGAGAAAACTGAATGGAAAGAAATACTGAATGGAGAGAAAGACAACACGAGAACACAAGGAAATCTCCATGGCCTTGTCCTGTGCCCTGGTAGCACCCTCCCCTCTGGCTCCACGGAGCAGTCTGGGAAGACGGCATCCGTGTTCCAGCACAGGACCCTGGTGCCCGGTTCCAAAGGACACAGAGCAGACCTTATTCACAGAAAGTTGTGTTTGCCTGTTCTAACCTACCAGAGGCTGTGTAGGGACTAACCCAAGGGGCCCTTCTCTGTCTCACGTTTGTCAATTCAATCAGGGCAGATAAGCGGCAGGCACTCCCTGAAAATATTATAAGGCAAAGAACAACCCACAGCCGCTGGAGCAGAAGATTACCACGGAGCCACACAGCACCAGAGCACCAAAACCCTAAAAGGAGAAGTTGGGGGCAGACTTTCTTTAAGAAATTTGGGCATTCAATACAAGGAACTCTTAACAACTCAACAGAAAAAAAATAAATAGGCTCAGCACCTATAGCTTAGCAGCTAGGGCGCCAGCCACATACACCATAGCTGGTGGGTTCAAACCCAGCCCAGGCCTCCCAAACAACAATGACAACCACAACCAAAAAATAGCCGGGCGTTGTGACAGATGCCTGGAGTCCCAGCTACTTGGAAGGCTGAGGCAAGAGAATCACTTGAGCCCAAGAGTTTCAGGTTGCTGTGAGCTGGGATGCCACGCATGACACTCAACCGAGAGCAACATAGTTAAACTCTGTCTCCACACAAATGACCAACAAATATATGGGGGGGAGTGGAAAAACGAGCTCAGCATCACTAGTCATCAGGAAAGTGCAAATCAAAACCACAATGAGGCCGGGCGTGGTGGATTGCGTGAGAGCAGAGGTTTGAGACCAGTATGAGCAGCAGTGAGCCAGAATAAGACCCCGCCTCTACTAACATCAAAAACAGCCGGACATTGTGGTGGGCGTCTGTAATCCCAGCTACTGGGGAGGCAACGGGAAAGAGCACTGTCAGAGGAAGAAGAAAATGAACAAAAAAAAAAAAGAGTACTTCAAACAAAGAAGAATGAACAAGAAAGCAGAAATTAAAAATAAAAATATTTTAAAAATTTAAAAATTTAAAAAAAAACACACACACAATGAGGGGCGGTGCCTGTGGCTCAAAGGAGTAGGGGGCTGGCCCCACATGCAGGAGGTGGCGGGTTCAAACCCAGCTCCGGCCAGAAACTGCAAAAAAAAAAAAAGAAAAGAAAAAAAAACCCACAATGATATATCACTCCATCCATACCTAGTAGAATGGCTATAATCAAAATGATAAAAGATAACAAATTCTGGCAAGGAGGCAGAGAAAAAGGAACTCTTCTATACTGTTGGTTGGACTATATGCCATTATGGAAAACAGTAAGGAGGCTTCTCAAAAAACTAAAAATAGAACTACCATATGATCCAGCAATCCCACTGTTATGTATTTATCCAGAGGAAAAGAAATTAATACATCAAACAGATACCTGAACCCCCATGTTTACTGCAGCACTATTCACAACAGCTAAAATACAGAATCAACCTAAATGTCTATCAAATGGATAATGAAAATGTGGTAAATATACACAACAGGATACTATTCAGCCATAGAAAAGAATGAAATCCTGTCATTCAGACCAAAATGGACTGAACCTAAAAGACATTATGTAAAGTAAAATAAGCCAAGCACAGAAAAATAAATTCCTGTTCTCACTCAGACACGGGTGCTTAAAAAAAATTTAGCTTATGAAAGTAGAGAACATAATGTGGGTATTAGGAGACGGAAAGGGTAGGGTGAGGGAGAATGGGGAGGGGTTGTTTAACAGATACAGAATCACAACTCGCTATGAGGAGCACAGCAGGATGAATTAACTGTGATTTGTAGTATACCTTCAAAATGCCGAAAGAGAGGATTACGAATGTTCACAACACAGTGAAATGATAGATGTCTGAGGTGATGTTGCACTAATTGCCCTGATTTGATCATTACATATATTGAAGTATCACCCTGCACCATAAAAACACGTGCAATTATTACATGTCAACTAATATTAAAGAGAAAAGAAGAAATTCAGGCATTCAAAATCACTCATGTACTAATAGGTATTTGGGTTATTTCCACATCCTTACATTGTGAATTGTGCTGCTATAAACATTCAAGTGCAAGTGTTTTTATGATAAAATTCCTTTTCTCCTTTGGGTAAATATCTCGCAGTGGGACTGCTGGCTTGCAGCGCACGTCTCCTTTTAGTTCTTGCGGTGTCTCCATACTACTTTCCATTGTGGTTGTACTAGTCTGTAATCCCACCAACAGCGTAGGAGTGTTCCTCTGTCTCCACATCCACCCCAGCACTTGTTGCTTAGGACTTTTTGATAACAGCCATTCTCACTGGAGTTAGGTGACACCTCACTGTGGTTTTGACTTGCATGTCCTGATGGTTAGAGTTGCTGAGCATCTTTTCATGTGTTCGTTGGCCGTTAGACCATCTGCCTTTGACAAGTTTCTATTCACGGCTTTTGCCCACTTTTTAATGGGGTAGTTTGATTTTTTTGTTTCCTGCTGATTTACTTGAGTTAACTATAGATTCTGATTATGGAGTACTACTCATCCATTAAAAATGCAGATGTAGAAAGATCTTTGGTCCAAAAGACAGTGGATGGCAGACAGTGGTTAGTAATAAACTGCCATCACTGACCCTTATCCTTTCATGATTTTTTTAAAATTAAATCAGTATTTTGTCTTTTCAGTCATTGGAGCCTGATCCCTGGGTGTGGTCACTTACCTCGAACATGTTTACATATTTACCCAGGTTATCTTTTTTGTTGTTGTTAAGATAGAAACTGCATTTTAAGGAAAATGGAACTCCCTATTTATCAACTTTTAAAGGCAGAGATCTAAAAGACAAAGACAAAATTTCTTTAAAAGTATAGAATATTTTTTTTCAGAAGGAAATGGTTTTAGAAATAATGGAATTTACCTGGTCAATTTCATTCTCAAGAGAAATAAAATCCAATGAGTTTCAAAAAAAAAAAAAAAAATGAGGATCTATTATCTTTTGTAAGTATTCTCAGTAGACTTAGAGACCATTTGATCAACACTTACATTCAAATAGGGAAACAAAGCAACGATCAAGTAGGTGGGGGGAGAGAGAAGGGATTGATTTAATTCACCCTAATGGGTATAATGCACACGTTCTGGGTGAAGGGCAAACCTACAACTCTGCTATGTAACCAAAACATGTGTACCCCTGTAATATTCTGAAATTTTAAGAGTAAAATTCAAAAAGAAATAAATTTGTATTACTCAAAAAAAACCACAAAAACACCCACGGGTATGAGAGAATTTGAAAAGCTACATGCATGCTCAGTAGAAACATGAGAAGACCCTAATTTTTCATCTCTGGATGATTTCTAGGCTCATGTAGGCAGAATTTTAAATGAACTGGCTAAGTACTGAAGGAAGACCCTTGCGAGGAGTCACAGAGTGAGTCTCTCTCTCTCTCTCTTTTTCTCTCTCTTTTACTCTCTCTCCCCTCCCCTCATGTTTTGCCTGCTGACGATCAAGGAATATAGACTTTGCAAAAATAAACAAAGAGCAGCAAGAAAACAACAAACCCTGAGGGGGAAAAGAATCCACTCTTCAGAGTTACCTCTATATAATACATAAAATTTCCAGTTTTCAACAACAGTTATATAGCTTGTAAAGAAACCAGGAAACATGGCCTGTTCACATAAGAATACATATATGCATTATAATAAAACTTGTCCCTGAAGAAACAGACCCTGAACTTACTAAACAAAGACTTTAATACAATTTTCCTAAATATGCTAAAAGACTTCAATGAAGGCGGGAGGTGGGGGGAGGGAGCTAGAAGAAACTAAGACAACAACATATGAACAAATAGCAAAGAGCAACACAGAGACAAATTATAAAAAGAAACCAAATTACGAGGCCAAACATGCACTAATGAATTAAAGAAAAACAAAAGTCAACCAGAGCATGTCAATAACAGCAGATGTGGGTAGATAAAAGAAAGAACCAGTAAATGTGAACACAGGACAAAAGAAATTATCTAGTTTGAAGAGAAGGAAGAACAAGAATGAAGAAAAAGAACAAAGCTTGACACACCATTAACAGGTCACAAATTAACTCATGTTCTCATGCCCAAATGTTATCAACCAATCACGAGTTAACTTGTGTTTGAACTTCCATTAGGTATCACAATTTTTAAAATGCAGTATGATTTCCTGACCATGTCGCCACGGTAACAGCCGGTAACACGGGATAGCTGTGTAAAACTGCCGGTCATCAATGTGTTAAGAGACCTATGCGACACTGCAAGCATGTTAACATCAAGTACATAATGAGAATCTCACGAGGAAAAGCAAGCAAAAGGGGGATATAAAGAATATTTGAAGAAATAATGACAAAAATTTTCTAAATCTGATAAAAAAGACACAAATCTACACACACAGTCATCAGCAAATTTCAAAATAAATAAAAATCAATCCATCTACCATGAGACACATTATAGTCTAGCTGTCAGAAGACAAGAAAAAGGTAGGAGGAGCGGCACGCACACACCCTGAGTAGTCCCAACTACTCAAGAGGCTGAGGCAGGAGGAATGCTTAACCCAAGAGTTTGAGACCAGCCTGGGCAACTTCGTGAGACCTCATCTCAAAGAAAAGACAAAGAGAGAATCTTGAAATCAGCAAGAGAGAAATTACCCATCATGTACAGATCCTCATTAAGACTAACCACTGATTTCTCATCAGAAACCACAGTGGGCAGAAGGCTATCAGATGATATTATGAAAATGTTAGAGGGGGAAAACACTGCCAACCAAGAATTATATACCCTACAAAACTATCCTTCAAAAATTCAGGAAAAAAACTCAGGAAAAATTAATGCCCTCATATTGTATGATTCCAATTATATAAAATATCAGGAATAGGTAAAGCCATAGCTACAGAATGCAGATTGATTGTTTCCACGGGCTAAGAGAAAGTAGAATGGGGAGAAATTGTTCAAGAGTATGGGATTTCCTCCAGGGATAATGAAAATACTTTGGGCCTTTTTAGAAGTGGCTACATAATAATGTGAATGCACTAAATGTCAATGAATTCTTCATTTTCCTCCCTCCCTCCTTCCTTCCTTCCTTCCTTTCTTTTTCTGTGACAAGGTCTCAGTTTATAGCCCCAGCTAGAGTGCAGTAGTAAGATCATGGCTCACTGCAACCTCAAACTCCTGGGTTCAAGTGACTCTCCTCCCTCAGACTCCCCAGTAACTGGGACTACAGGCACATAACAACACACCCAGCTAGTTTTTCCAGTTTTTGTAGAGATTGGGTCTTGCTCTTGTTCAGGCTGGTCTGAAACTTCTGACCACAACCATCCTCCTGCCTCAGCCTCTATAAGGGCTGGGATTACAGGCATGGGCCACCACACCCAGTCTCTTCACTTTAAAATGGTTAATTTTATGTTCAGTGAACTTCAACTCTGCAAAGGAAAATAAAAATTGAAAAAAATCTGGCTTCTGAGAAACTGACTTAGCAGATACAACACTAGCCAACCTCAGATCATTTCCTTAGTTACCTTCTTGGCCCCATAGGAATCTGGGGTAGGGTAGCCAGTTAAGATACCTACTGGGTGTTTCTAAGGATATCAAAAAACAATATAACACAGACAAACCCATATGGAGCCATAAATTGTCAAGGACATGAATACTTGCTAGTCTAAGTAATACTTTACCCTTGGGTGTAGAGGAAACATGAGGAAGACGACCTATATCCACAGCCAGCAAAATGACAGAATTCCATCTGTCAGGACCATGTTAAGTTTGATTGCTGCTTCTTGTTGTTGTTGTTGTTGTTGTTTTGAGACAAGAGCCTCAAGCTGTCACCCTGGGTAGAGTGTTGTCACAGCTCATAGCAACCTCCAACTCGGGCTCAAGCAATCCTCCTGCCTCAGTTTCTCCTTTTTAGTAGGGACAGGGTCTCACTTTTGCTCAGGCTGGTCTCAAACTCCGGAGCTCAAGCAATCCACCCTCCTCCGCCTTCCAAAGGGCTAGGATTACAGGTGTCTGCATCTTTGTTTTGTATGTGTATATTTACAGGAATACAAGAGCAGCTAAAAAACTCTATTATTTATTCTATAAAGATACACTGGTGCATTCCAATGCCAATTACTGGTATTCTGATCCAGTCAATGAGAACATTTTCTATTTTACACATAGAACAACCTATCTGTCTGGATATCTTGTGCAGAGTCCCAATGGTGTCTGTCCATCAGGGTCTGCAACTCTGCGAAAGGGAACTTCCAGTAGCTAACGTGAACCAGCCCCTGCCTGACAGTGCCCAGAGCCAGGCACACTTTCATGTTCTAAGACTCATCGCTCATCTCCACAACTGAAGACTGTGGTGGTGGCATTCCCATTTCTGGTGCTCCATCACCTCCAACTTTGAGAGGTGCTCCCAGAGTTTAGTGCAGGCTTGACTTATCCCAGCATATATAAGACACCAGCAACTGGAAGGCGTACAATGAGGGAAAAGCGTGCTGCTGACACCACTGACACACCATCTATTGTAAAGACGCATCCAGGCTCCAACACAGCAGCACTGAAATGTGAAAATAACACACACACAGCAATCAAAATGCTTATTCACACTTCAATATTAATAGTGATTATTTTACAGCTACATACCCAGGTCATATCATCTATATTTTCTAAATTTTCTACAGTGAACTACCTACTGCTAAGATTAGAAAAAATGGTAAACAACCATTACTTCAAAGAAAAAAATAATGAAATGGGCCAACCAGAATGACCATGAAACTAATAAAACTTAAGCTTGGGGGCCTCCCACGTGCTCAAGCTCCATCCAGAGGTCCCCCACAGAGACCCTAGTTTGTTTGTATTTTTTATTCTTTGCCATAAAATGGGGCTCTCGAACTGCATGTGCTTCAGGACCCATAAAACAATGCTCGGTCTTGGAATCAACAAATGCTCAGTCTTGGAATCAACAGACATGCCACAGCTAACAAATCCATGAGGGGTGGTTTAAAAGAGAGCGAGAGAAATGGAAGCATTTTGGCTTAGTCAAGGATACAAACCAAGCCCAGATAACCACACCCAGGCAGTAAAACCAATAATCTCTCTCTCCCTTTCATAATGATGACTCCGGCTACAACAGATTGAACTGTGTCCCCTTCCCAAAATGCATATGTTAAAGCCTTGACCTCCAATGGGACAGTATTGAAAGGTGGGGCCTTTGGGATGTGATCAGCGTTAGATGACCTCATGAGAGTGGAGCCCCCATGTTGGGATCAGTGCTCTTATAAGAATAAAAAGAACACCAGCACGTTTTCCCTCCACCATGTAAGGATATAACAGGTCAGTCACATGCAAACCAGGCCATCACCAGGAACTTAATCTGCTGACACCCTGATCTGGGACTTCTCAGGCTCCAGAACTGTGAACAATAAATACCTGTTCTTTACAACACCCAGGTCTGCGATCTATCTGTAAATAGCAGCCAAAGCTCATGGAGACGCCGGGCCTCCTCCCTTTCAGTTCTTTAAGCCACTACCAAGCTTTGTCCTGCTGAAATTTTATACATAAATAGTGAATTAAAGCATTTATGCTACAGGAAATATTCACCCAACGACTCTTTCTTTTCTCTGGAATTACTCAGGTTCTTTAAAATATCAGCATCTTTTCGTCTCCGATGAGATTTCCTTTTTTAAATCCCTTCTTAAACACCTCCTTTTGTGTGATGTCTTAGCTTTAAGCACTGAGCCTTAAAGAAAAGCTGTTTTCCATTCATTGCCTTGTTTTAGATACGCTCCTTCTGACCTTTCAAAATGGCAAAATAATCTTAGGGACAAGATGGCCACCTGCTTTGAACACCCAGCAGTTAAGGGGCCAGGGGAGGAAGCTGGTCGGTATACCCAGCCCCCAAGGCCCAGAAGCCACACTGCAACAGAACACTCTGCCAAACTACTCACCAGGCTGAGCATCGAAATATAAAACCACTAAAAGCTAAAGTGTTCTTTTTGAAAAAGAATTTTAAAACCCTAAGGTTCCACAGAACCAGCTTGAAAGCTATTGATCTATACCAGCAAAAAGCAAATGGATGAGGAGTTTTTCCCTCTGCAAAAGCCACATTCCCTCCACCTTGCCCATCCCACGGGGGAGCCGCATGGTATCGACGTACATACGGCTGAGTACATAAGCCACACTGACTGGCATGTGATGTGAAGACACCCACTTCCGCAAGACTGCTACAGTCTTTATTTGGCCAATAATGACCACGTGCTCCACCTTAAAAACAAACACCAGCCCTACCTGTCCTGTTCCACAAGGCGCATTCCTACCCACATGCAAATTTTCAGCTCCAAAGAGCCTCTCCCCAGGAGAGTCCTGGCCCTGGCTCTGCTGGTGGCTACATCCACATGTAGCACACAGGCCAATCACCATCACAGATTTCTAAAGTGACTCATCAACACCCAGCCCTGTTCCAGACCAACCAACAGTCCGTCCCTTATGAGGTCCACATTCTAGAGGGAGACCACCTAAGCAAGAAAATCAGGCACTTAAGAATGAGGGACTCAGCGCCCGTAACACAGTGGTTATGGCGCCAACCACATACATCAAAGTTGGTGGGTCTGCTAAACAACGATGACAACTGCAACAAAACATAGCCAGGCGTGGTGGCAGGTGCTTATAGTCCCAGCCCAGGAGGCTGAGGCAAGAGAACCTCTTAAGCCCAAGAGTTTGAGGTTGCTGTGAGGTATGACTGACACAACAGTACTCTACAAAGGGCAATGCAGTGAGACAGTGTCAAAAAAAAAAAGAATGATGAGAACTGGGTGGGGGGATAGGGCCCAAACCAGGGGACCAAGGAGGGCCAGGGAAAGGCCTAGCTTTTGTTTTGTTTTGTTTTGTTTTGTTTTGTTTGGGTTGGGTTGTAGCTTTCTTTATTGTTGTTAAAAAAAAACATAAAACTCACTCTTTAAACATTTTTAAATGTACAGTAACTACAGTACCTACAACGAGCACCTTGTAATACAACCGATCTTTAGAAATTTTCATCTCACAAAACTAAAACTCTATATCCAACCACCACAGCTCTCCTGCTCCCCTGCAGCCCCCGCCACCACTCTCTACTTCGTGTCTCAATGACTCTGATTGCTCAGGGTCCTCGCGTGATGCGGGATTCTTGTCTCAGTGACTCTGATTGCTCCACGTCCTCACATGATACAGGATTCCTGTCTCAGTGACTCTGATTGCTCCGCGTCCTCACGTGATACGGGATTCTTGTCTCAGTGACTCTGATTGCTCCACATCCTCACGTGATACAAGATTCTTGTCTCAGTGACTCTGATTGCTCCGCGTCCTCACGTGATGCAGGATTCTTGTCTCAGTGACTCTGATTGCTCCACGTCCTCACATGATACGGGATTCCTGTCTCAGTGACTCTGATTGCTCCGCGTCCTCACGTGATACGGGATTCTTGTCTCAGTGACTCTGATTGCTCAGCGTCCTCACGTGATGCAGGATTCTTGTCTCAGTGACTCTGATTGCTCCACGTCGTGACGTGATACGGGATTCCTGTCTCAGTGACTCTGATTGTTCAGTGTCCTCACGTGATGTGAGATTCTTGTCTCAGTGACTCTGATTGCTCAGTGTCCTCACGTGATGTGGGATTCTTGTCTCAGTGACTCTGATTGCTCCGTGTCCTCATGTGATGCGGGATTCTTGCTTTTGTGACTGGTTTATTTCACTCACTGTAAGGTCCTCAAGCTATGTCCACCCGGTAGCATGTGTCATCTTTACTTTTCTTTCTAAGATTGAGTAACATCCCGCATGGGCCACATTTTCTTCATCATTCATCTGCTGATGGTCACTTAGGTTGTTCCCGCCTTTTGGCTTCAATGAACACAGAGGTTCAAACATCTCCTTGAGATCCTGCTTTCAGGGAAGGCCTGACCTTAGACTGAGCCATCAGGGCCCGTAGAGAAGCTGCCTTCTGAGGAAAGCCCTGAAGGTGGTGGAGCCACGAGAACAGCTGAGGTGGGCTGGGTAGGGAAGGTCACAGCAGCCCTGGGAGGTGACAACAGAGAGGCAGAAGGCCAAAGAGCCAGGAAGAGAAGAGACCTGGGGGTTAGGGTGGGACAGGGAGCCTGGCAGGGTCACAACATGCTGATGTCCATTTTAAAGCATGGCTGGGGCTTCTGGACAGAGAGCAGACTGTGGGGAGGGCACACATGGGCGGGGTGAGCAGTGGGAAGGTGCCACAGACAGGACGCAGCAGGAGGAAGAGGCAGGTCATCTTGTGATGTGTCCTATCAATGAGCTGTGTGGGGTGTGTGGGTGGGGTCAAGGATGACTCTCATGTGCACAGTCTGAGAAGAATGCAGTTGCAACTGAGTGGAGGCAGGAAGCCTTCTAAAGCGGCTTCCTAGCGGGGCCAACTCTGCAATGTCCTGAGGCAACCACTCCACAGCCACCTGCCCGCCAGCCACTCTCCTGAGCCTCCCTCCCCTTTCAGGGCTGCCACATCCTCTCTTTCCGCAGCAGGGGCCTCTGTGACTCTGTCCACCTTTCATATAGGGAGAAAGTCCCAATTTTAACCTATTTCCTGGCATTATTTTATCGGTAACTATGCAACCCACACCTACATTTTCAGAACTATTTCTACAAACTGCAGAGGACTCAAAATCACCTTTTTTTCTAAAGACAAATTTCTTCAAAGCACAGAGCCATCTGGGCCAGAGTGCATTAAAAGAGTAAGGGATGGACAGTGTAAACATGAATTATGAACAGGAGTAGCTGGCTCGACACTTCCAGAGGCCTTTGTCAGTTCCCCCAAAGTTCCCCATCATCATGTTCTTCAACCAGGCAGAATGGACAGAACAATGTCACTCACGACTCCAACAAGAGCCCCAACTGTTCTCACTCCCCCCTATGAACTCTGAGTCAGCATGAAAACCTGCCATGAATGCCTTCTTGAGAATTTTAGAAAAAGAAGTTTTAATACCTGATAAAGAAATTTTAAGAAGTCACAGTTATAAGGAAGGACTTACCAAAGTCTCGAGTAACCATGACATAATCTACTCAACCATTCAAGGGCGCTTGAATCAGGATTTGTTGTCCATTTTGGAGCTGCCTCCACTCAGTTGCAACTTTGGGGGAACGCTAGCCGGAATTCTAGCCGGATGGCACAGGGAGGCCAGGATGGGTCAGGCCTGAGTAATCCAAACATGCCTTGCATTTGTTAGGTAAGAGATTCCCAAATAGAAGCAGTAAGATTCACTGGGGACCTGGGAACCATGAGTACTAATGTCCAAGGCCACAGGAAGATGGATGTCCCAACTCAAGACAAGACAGAGGGTTCACTTTCTCACCGTTTTGTTCTATATAAGCCACAGCCAGATGACGGCCACCTACACTGATGAAGGAATCTCTGCTCAGTCCACTGGTTCAAATACTCATCTCTCACAGAAACATCCTCACAGACACACCCGTACAGCATGTTCTGCCAGCCATCTGGGCATCCCTTAGCCCAGGCACGTTGACACATAAAATTAACCATAAATCACAGGAACTGGATTCTTCCAACACCTGATGAGCAAGGAAATGGATTCTCCCGAAGAGGCCACAGGAAGGAACAAGACCTCAGCTGTAATCCAGTGAGTCCTGTGTTGAACTTCTCATCCGCAAAATTGTGAAATAATGAATCTGGGTTGTTTTCAGCTACTAAATGGGTGGCAATTTGTAACAGCAGCAGTATAAAACTAATTCAGTCACTTTAAAGAACAGCTCCAGCAGCTGGTCCAGCCAATGAGGGGCCTAGATGTCCACTTTCACCACTATCAGTTGACATAGTACTGGAAGTTCTAGGGAGAGCAATCAGACAAGAGAAAGAAATGAAGGTTGAAATGGAAAGGGAAAAGTCCAGTGAGCCTCGTTTGCAGACAATATGACCTTGTATCTCAGAAAACCTAAAAACTACGTGCATGCACACACCAAAATAAAACCTCTTAGAATTGATAAATTCAGTAAAGTTTCAAGATACAAAATCAGACTGCAAAAATGAGTACATTTCTACATGCCAACAGCAAACAATTTGAAAAAGAAACTTGAAAAGTAATATCATTTATAATAGCTAACAATGAAATAAAATACTTGGGAATAAAACTGACTAAAGAAATGAAAGATCTCTCAAATGAAAACTACAAAATGATGATGAAATAAATTGAAGAGGACACGAAAAAAAAAAAAGACATTCCACGCTCCTGGGCTGGAAGAATCAATATTGTTAAATCTCCACACTACCCAAAGCAATCTACAGATTCAGCGCAATCCCCATCAGTACAATCCCCATTCAGTGCAATCCCTATGACATTCTTCATGGGAACAGAAAAATAATCCTAAAACTTACACAGAATCAGAAAACACCCAGAAGAGCCAAAGTCATCCAGAGCAAAAAGAACAGAACTAGAAGAATCACTTTACCTCATTTCAAACTATGCTATGGAGCTCTAGTAACCAAAACAGCAAGGCACTGATACAAAAACAGATACATAAACCTAGTCTCTATAGTCTATTACATGTATTAATTTATTTCTGGGTTCTCTATAGGGTGGAACAGGGAGCTGTATTAATATTTTTATATAATAGACCTTAGAGAACCCAGAAATAAATTAATACATCCATAGTAAACACATATTCAACAAAGCTACAGTGACTTTACATTGGGAAAAGGACAGACTCTTCAATAAACGGTACAGGGAAAACCAGATACCCACATAGGGAAGAATGAAACTAGACTCCTACCTCTCATCAGAGAAAAATATCAAATCAATATATATGATAAAGACTTAAATATAAGACCTGAAACTGCAAAAGCACTAACAAGGAACACTGGGGGAACACTCCAGGGCATTGGTCTGGGCAATGATTTCTTGACTAATATCTAAAAAGTACAGGCAAATAAAGCAAAACTGGACAAATGTGATCACAGCAAGCAAAACTCTTCTGCATAGCAAAGGAACCAACTGACAAAGTCAGGTGACAACCCATAGATTGGGAGAAAATACTGTAAAAGACCCATCTGACAAGGGATGAATAACTAGAATATATAAGGAGCTCTGACAATCGGTAGGAAAAGAACCAAATAATCTGATTTAAAAATGGCAAAAGATCTGAACAGATATTTCTCAAAAGAAGAGAAACGAATGGCCAATAGGTATATGGAAAAAGATACTCAACATTGTTAGGCATCCGAGACACAAAAATAACAACTACAATGAGACATCATCTCACCCCAGTTAAAATGCCTTATCTAAAAGACAGCCAATAGGCGGCGCCTCTGGCTCAGTGGGTAGGGTGCTAACCACATACACCAAGGTTACTGTGAGCTGTGATGCAACTGCACTCTACAGAGGGTGGCATAGTGAAACTCTGTCTCAACAAAATAAAAAAAGAGAGAGAGACAGCCAATAACAAGTGCTGGTGAGGATATGGAGGAAGGGGAGCCTCAAACACATTGGTGGAAATGTGAATTAGTGCAGCCACTATGGAGAACAGTATGGAGGCTCCTCAGAAAACCATATGACTCAGCAATTCCACTGCCATGTATATATCTGAAAGGAAGGAAGTCAGCATATCTGAAAGACATCTGCTCTCCCATGTTTACTGCAGCACTAGTCACAAGAGCCAAGAGTCAGAATCATCCTGAGTGTCCATCAACAGATGAGGGATAAACTGTGGTACACACACAGTGGAATATTATGCAGCCACAAAAAGAACAAAATTCTGTCATTCACAAGGACACGGATGGCACTGGAGAGCATTATGTTAAGTAGAATAAGCCAAGCACAGAAACACAAACCTGGCATGTTCTCGCTCATCTGTGGGAGCTAAACGTTAAACGCTGAGCTCACAGAGACAGAGTAGAATGTTGGTGGACAGAGGCTGGGAAGGGCAACAGGGAGAGGACAGAGAGTGGGGGTGGTAAATGAGTGCAAAAATTTAACTGGTTAGACGGAATGATCAATGTTTGATAGTACAACAAAGTGACTATAGTCAACAGTTAAGTTACGATGTCCCAACACTAACTGAAAGAGCAGAATTAGAATATTCCCAACACAAAGAAATGCTAAGTGCTTGAAGGGATGAATACCCCTAAATGATTAACACACATTGTATCAAAATTGCATGTGTATCCTATAAATATACACAACTAATACGTACCCATAATAATTAGAAATGAAAAATTAAAATTAAATAGGCTAACAAAAAAGCTCAAAGGAAAAGCCATGGAATGAGATATCTACAGACCCTTTGAAAATCACCAACATGATCCTGAAAATTTAAAGGCCCCGTGTATGCAAAGAAAGGGTTGTGCCTAGGCCCCGGCCTGCACACACGCTCAGGTAAGGCCTGAAAAGACCCTGGTCTCACCTCTGACTGGCGCTGAGACTTCACAGGCACCATGACAAGGCTGAGGCAAAGCTGTAAACTGCCTCCTGAGGAGGCAAACTCTGCAGACAACTTCACTTTTTACATAGCAAATCCTAAGGAATCCATAAAAATAGTATGAGAGGTACAAATGGATACAAAATCAATATACAAAAATCAATTATATTTCTGTACATGTGCAATAAACCCCAAAATAAAATTGAGAAAACAAATCCATTTATAATAGCATAAAAAATAAAATCCTTAGGAATAAATTTAACAGAAGAGATATGACTTGCACACAGGGAAAACAAACAAAAAATCGTAAGATATCATTGACACAAACCAAAGAAAATCTAAATAAATGAAAAGGCATTCAAGGTTTCTGGGCTGGAAGGCAGTCGTGTTCAGAGGGCAAAACTCTTCAAAATGATCCACAAATTCAATGCAACCCTTACAAAACTTCAGCTAGATTTTTTTGCAAAAGTGGAGAAGTTGATCCCATGAAATGCTAGCATCCCAAATACCCAAAACAACCTTGAGAAAGTCTAACCAAGGGGAAGACTCACATTTTCTGATTTCAGAACTTACTACAAAGCTACAATAACAGGCAGCACCTGTGGCTCAAAGGAGTAGGGCGCTAGCCCCATGTGCCAGAGGTGGCGGGTTCAAACCAGCCCTGGCCAAAAAAAAAAAAAAAAAAAAAAAGCTACAATAACAAACTCATTTATAGTCAATTGATTTTCACCAAGCGTGCCAAGACAAGTACAAGAAATTTGCTGGGACCACTGGATAGCAAGATGTAAAGCAGTAAAACTGAACCTCTATCTCACACCGTATATGAAATTTAAGTCAAAATTAACCAAAGACCTAAATATAAAGAACTGAAACTATGAAACTCACAGAAGAAAACAGAAGTAAACCTCCATAATCTCGGATTGGGCAATGATTTCTCAGAAGCTACATCAAAAGAACAAGCAACACCAAAATTTCTAATTTTGATGATAATTCCATTGTCACGAAGAAAAGACAATGGAATTATCATCAAAATTAGAAATTTTGCACTTCAATGGGCTCTATGAAGAAAATAAGGCAATCCACAGATTGGGAGAAAACATCTGTAAATCGTGTGTCTGACACAGGCCTAGGATCCAAAATCCACGAAGAACTCTCATAACTCAGTAACAAGACAAGTCACCACCTGGAATGTGACGGCAGGTGCCAGGAAATCTCAGCTTCTTGGGAGACTGAGGCAGGAGGACCACTTAAGCCCAGAAGTTCGAGACCAGGCTGGGCCACACGGTGAGACTCTATCTTAAAAAGTAATAATAACATTAATAAAAAGACAACCTAAGTGAAACATGAGCAAAAGGATTTGCCTAGACATTTCTCCAAAGATATTCCAAGAACCAGTAAGCACATGTAAAAGTTCAACCTCTCTAGTCATGAGGGAACTGCAAATCAAAATCACAATGAAATACCATTTCACAACCACAAGGATGGCTGTCATCAAACAACTGGAAAATATGGGTGCCGGTGAGGAAGTAGAAATGGAGCCTTCAGGATGTTACCGGTAGGAGTGTAAAATAATGCAGCCGCTTCGGAAAACAGCTTAGCAGTTCCTCAAAAGGTTAAACCCAGAGATACACATGACCCAGCAATTCTGTTCCTAGGTATGTACCCCAAAATTGAGACATACGTTCACTCAAAAACTTGCACAGAACTGTGCACAGCCTCATCTCTCAAAATAGCCAAAAAGTGGAAGCAGTGAAACGTCCATCATCTGACTCGTGGGTAAACAGGTGAGGCCCATCTATACAATGGAATAGTCATTATTCTGCCATAGAAAGGAATAAAGTATCAATAGATGCTAGAACTTGGATGACCTTTAAACGTTTTGCTAAATATGAGAAACTAGATACAAAAGACCACAACCAAAATGTCTTTGAAGAGGTGAATGAATGGATATAGTTGTGCTGCAGCTCTTCAATGGGATACTACTAGGGAATGAAAAGGGATGAAGTACAGATTCATGCAGTGACACAGATGAATCTCAGAGGCCAGTCTTGATAGTTACATTCCAGATGACTCCATTCATGCCATTCTCAAAAAGGCACAACTGCAGGCCAGAAGCAGTGACTCACACCTACAACACCAGCACTTGGGAGGCTGAGGCAGGAGTATCGCCTGAGCCTGGGAGTTTGAGGCCAGCCTGGACAACACAGCAAGACTCCATTTCCACAAATTTCAGAAATAGCCAGGTGAAGTAATGTGTACATAAAGTCTCAGCCACTTCGGAGGCTAAGGTGGGAAGATTGCTTGAGCTGGATCTGGAGGCTGCAGCGACCTCTGATGGCATATGCCACTGCACTCTGGCCTGACAGACAGAAACTTTATCTCAAAACAAGAAAAAAAGCAAAGTTGTAGTGTGGAAAACACCTAAGTTGACGGTCAGCAAGGATCGCATAGAGGCAGCCCAAGTTGAGCCAGCTAGCTGCATGAGATACTGCAACTGTTCTCTGTCCTGATTTTAGTGGTGGTTAACAGAAATCTATGTAGGCATTAGAACGTATGGAACTATACGCCCAGAAAACAAAAATGAAATCCTAACCACAAACAGAAAGTGAAGAAACAGAGATAAGCCTTCCTTTCCTAACATGTACGTTCTTTGGTAAGTATGAAGGTAATTTCTGCAACTCTACAAAGAGTAAGTTTAAATGACATTTCAAGAATGAGCTAATCAATTCTGTATTTATTGAATCCAAATGTTTCTAATGGGCAAATTTAATACACTATGGCAGGGAAAGGTATGGTCTATACTCTGGAGGGCAAGAATTGATTGTTCAAGCTTGGATGCAAAAAGTAAAATTAAAATTCCATGTCTATGATATAATGCTGCACTTAAAAAAGCATTTCTGTAGAATGAAATGAAAGGTTCTTGCAAAACCTCAATCACATTGTTAAAAAAGGAAAAGAAAAGAAAAAAAAAAAACGGTGTCACAACTCTCCCCCATCACAGGGAAGGTGTCCCTTTTCTAAAAACCAAGGAGTCTCCTCGGACGTCTAGAAGACAGCGATTTTCTTGGGCAGCCTCTGAGTCTCCAAATCTTTCTCCCTTCTCCTCACCTGCCACTGATAAACGCCCACATACAAGACAACGGCAACCCTCAATCGCCTCCTGAACAGAAACCGGAGGGCAGCCCAGCACCCTCCGTCCAGGACCTCCCACCAGCACGTGCTGTGCTCCGGTGGCCCCGGCACTGCTGGGGTGCCTGTCTCTCTAGCCTCGCCAAACCTGGAACTTCAGAGAATCACATCTGCGTCCACAAGGCCACTCTCTGCCATCATTCCTGCCTGGTTCCCTCCCATGTCTTCTGCTAAACCTGTCCTGAAATGGTCATCAACAACCTCCAGGAGGTGGAAACCAAAGGATGGTCTGGTCCATTTGCCCGACATCTTAGGTGTCACCAACCCAGGCAGTCACACTTTCCTTCTGGTAACATTTTTCACTTTTGACTTCCTTGACACCATAATCTTCTTCTCCCGCCCCCACCCCCTTCCCCTGAAATTTGGCCCCACTTTGCTGGTTTCCTGTGCTGGCTCAGCCTGCTCTCCTGAGCTTGTAAGTACTGGAATTCCTCATGGTCCAGGCCAAAGCCCTCTTTTCTCCACAGTCTGGGGCCTAGCTCCTTTTAATGACACCTGCACGTGTCCCTTCACATTGTCTAATCAACCCAACCTTCATTGGGTCTCAGGACATTTTCTCATCAGTCGGCAAGATGTCGCATTAAGATGACCATCCCATGGAAAAACAGGCCTGAGTAATGCTACTCTGACAGCCCTCTCCTCAGCTGGCACGTCCTTGGAAAAGCAAACTGGCTAAAACAGTGTTTCTCACCCTTTCTTATCTCACAGTAATAGAGGACAGGTGGCACGGTGGTGCCCCAGCTAGCTCAGCTAGAGGACCTGCCGCCTCCGCCTTGGCCATTTTGGTGCCGGAGCAGCCAGCAGAGGAACCAGCGAGCTGGAGGGTAGGCAAGGGGGGCTCCCCCTCCCACCCCCACCGGAGGCTCCAATAGCCAAAGGAGCAGAACTGCCAAGAAGACACCGGCGCCTCCATATCTCCTTCCCTTTACTCTTGGGACTGAATAAACGGAACCCCATTTCCAATGACTCGGTCAATTTCATGTAAGTTTCCTAGGCCTCAGTTCTGTGAATGGATTATGTCCATTCATTAATGCATCCATTCACTCACCCCAGCAGAAGACTGTGTCCATTCATTCATACATTCGTTCACCTCGCCCCAGCAGAAGACTGTCCATTCATTCATACATTCGTTCACCTCGCCCCAGCGGAAGAGACTGTGTCCATTCATTTCCTGGCCAAGGAATCCGTGCACCTATATATACCGCTAGATAGAGAGAGACAGGGAGAGCTTTTCTCCCCGACTTGGGTTTTCTCCCCGGGAGCTTTAGTGTTTTCATATTCTTTTCTATAAATAAATTCTGTCTTACCATCGATCTGTGGTCCACAGATTTATTCTTCAAATCACCAAGAACCTAAAATTCCAGTATCAAGAGCAGACTTGAACCTACAGTTAAACTTCTATGGCACACTTAAATTATGTTGATTAAATAAAAAAAGTAAAAAAAAAAAAAAAAAAAAAAAAAAAACCCAGAAAATGCTTATTGTGCTTTGAACGTCTTTCGTAACTAATTTAATTAATGATCTTCAAAATTTTTTGAAGCATGCCTAACATCCTCCCACAGCACACCAGTTGAAAATTGCTGGTCTAAAACATTCCTAGAAAAATAACCCCAGACAATCAACCTGTTCTCTTCCCTGTGGTGGCCCCCGTTATTTAACAAAATCTTTTTCATCCTCCCTCACTGAAATTTAGTTCTGTGTAAAAAGAAACACAGACCTTACTACTCTACTTTATTCCTAAAGTATTTCCCAAGATCACCTGCCTCAGTTCCTTCCCAAGGCACAGCCTCGGCGAGGTGCCAGCAGAAAGGTCTGCCACAGACCAGCTAGTCTTGCACCCACAGTTCTTTGTGGGCTACGGAGCAACTGCTGAAAGCCGCACTACTCTCCCCAGAAAAATGAACACACACACACACACCATATACACAACACACAAGATTCAGGGCCTACTCTTAGAAACTCATTCCAGCATCCTTGAACCCAAGCTAAGCCCCCTGCCATGTGGATCCTCCAAGGGCCCCCTCTGACTCACAGGGGCCTCCATTCCCACAGCCTTTCTGGGTTCTCTGTTAAGAGGACAATTAGGCCTGATTAAAACAACAGTTCCACTCCAACAACAAACCAGGGCACGTCCTGCCTGAGTCCTCAGCTCACATCAGCCTCACAGAGACCACGTATCTAACACACATTCACTGAGCGCCTCTGAAATCCCAGGTGCTGCTGTAGGTGAAGAAGACAAACTCCATCTCCCTGCCATTGAGGGCCTGCTAAACAACATGACAACTGCAACCAAAAAATAGCCGGGTATTCTGGCGGGTGCCTGTAGTTCCAGCTACTTGGGAGGCTGAGGCAAAAGAATTGCTTAAGCCCAAAAGTCTGAGGTTGCTGTGAGCTGTGATACCACCACACTGTGCAGAGGGTGACATAGTGAGACTCAGTCTCAAAGAAGAAAAACAAAAGGGCGGTGCCTGTGGCTCAAAGGAGTAGGGCACCAGCTCCATATGCAGGAGATGGCGGGTTCAAACCCAGCCCTGGCCAAAAACTGCAAAAAAAGAAAAAGAAAAGGAAAAAGAAAAACAAAAAAAGGAGCAGGCCTCCTAGGGAAGGGACATGCTGGACAAAACACAGCAGGTTGTGATCTAACAGGGAGCCTCCCTGATGTTGGACAGGCAGCAGTATCATTTTTCAACACCCAAGATTTCATTCCATAAAAATCAATACTTATCTTCTTCAAAATGAGAAGGTGCAGTCTCAATGTTAAGGGCTCACCAAAAAAAAAAAAAAAGATGAGTTGGAAGAGCTTCCCCTTGTCCTCTAAACTAATGGAGTGAGGTTCATGCTCTTGGCTCACCATTCCCAGCAGAAACTCAGCTGCTGTCACACTGGTGAGAGTGACACATGCCCACCTAGCACGCCTACAGTCAGGCCCATCTCACACGATGGCCTCTGCCTACTTTAGAGATAACAAGCCAGTTTCAAATGGTAAAGGAACCCAAAAATAAAGATGTAAAATCAGAGTCCCTAAAATGAGCCAAATGAAACTTCCTCATCAGACACATAGCAAATTAAGCCCAAAGGTCTCACTGCACAGCACTCTACAACCAGGCGTAGGAGGGGGGCCTACTATGAGAGGCTATCTGCCAAAGCTCTTTCGTGATTCACTTAATTACGGGTGTCCGCATTTAAAAATCATATTTTCGCACAAAATAAAAATAAATGGATCTAAACTCCATCAACAGGAGAATGCTTACATAGATTATGTTCATAAAATAGAATAACATACAGCCATTAAAAATGACTGGGTAGGGCGGTGCCTGTAGCTCAGTGGGTAGGGCGGTGCCTGTAGCTCAGTGGGTAGAGCGCCGGCCACATATACCCTGGCTGGCAGGTTCAAACCCGGCCCTGGCCAACTAAAAACAGCAATGACAACTGCAACAAAAAAACAGCCAGACGTTGTGGTGGGCTCCTGTAGTCCCAGCTACTTGGGAGACTGAGGCAAGAGAATCACTTAAGCCCAAGAGTTTGAGGTTGCTGTGAGCTGTGACGCCATAGCACTCTACCAAGGGCGACACAGTGAGACTCTGTCTCAAAAATAAATAAATAAAAATAACTGGGTAAAACTGTACTAGTCAAATGATATGTATTATTTTATCTACCTCAACTTCTATTCTTCTTATAAATTCTCCTTAATCCCATATGGTTCTCCTTAGAACCTCCCATCATAATCTTTCTAATCCCCCGGCCACTATAACTAGTCCAAGGATGGAACCTTGGCATGAAACAGGCCTATCTGAGTGTTCCCAGGGATTCACCAACCTGGAAAACAAAAACTTCAGGCATGTCTAATCACGGATCTGTGAGGACACACACTCGCGAGAGGTGCGGTGGCAGAAGTTCACACAGAGTGGGTATGTGAGGGTGTGGGGGTCAAATGCAGGTGTGTGTGCACACACCTATCCAAGGATAGGTACAGCAAGATCCGCATCTCTACTAAAAATATAAAAAAACTAGCCGGGCAAGGTGGCAGGCACCTGTAGTCTATGCTACCTGGGAGACTGAGGCAGGAGGATCCCCTGAGCCCAAGAGTTTGATGTTGCTGTGAGCTACAATGACACACAGCACTCCACCCAAGGCAAGAGTGAGAAAGAGAAGGAAGGAAGGGAGGAAGGGAGGGAGGGAGGGAGGGACGGGAGGACGGAAGGAATGGAAGGAGGAAGAAGAGGGAGAGAGGGAGAGAGGGAGGGAGGGAAGGGGAGGGGAGGGGAGGGGAGGGAAGGGAAAAAAAAGAGAGAGATGGAGGGAGGGAGGGAGGGAGAGATGGAGGGAGAGAGGGAGGGAGGGATGGAGGGAGGGAGGGAGGAAGGAAGGAAGGAAGGAAGGAAGGAAGGAAGGAAGGAAGGAAGGAAGGAAGGAAGGAAGGAAAAGAATATAGTGGACTTTCTATGGCTTTCATTTTGGGATACAGCAAAAACTCTGTTGTAACAAAAGACTGTGGGGTCTGGCCAAACATATCCCACAGGCTTTTCTTCCAGCCCTGCCCAGGATCCTGTGTTAGCATTTCAAGTTCAAATGCAGATCCATCCCACAATGAAGCTCCCAGTGTCTGGGGGGAGTGACAGAGAGAAGGGAGGAGGGGAGCTCCTGCCCTCACTCTGGCTCTTAACTATCTCCAGCTGCTAGTGGAGAAGTGGCCGTTCCTGTCTCAGCCTCCTGCAGGTCTCCTACCTACAAGTGCCCCGGTTTACTCCTGCCTTTGCAAATTCCTTATAGCATGACAGAGCCTCTCCTTCAGAAGACAGGGTGTGTGGGGGAGAGGAGCTGGCGGTTTTACCACCCAATGATTGCTTCAATAAAAACACTCTGGGGCTCAGGGAGGTTGCTCACGCTTATAATCCTATACTCTGGGAGGCCGAGGCAGGTGAATTGCTTGAGCTCAGGAGTTCAAGAGCAGCCTGAGCAAGAATGAGACCCCAATCTCTACCAAAAAAAAAAAAAAAAAAAAAACTAGCCGGGTGTTGTAGCTGGCACCTATAGTCCCAACTACTCAGGAGGCTGAGGCAAGAGGATCCCCTGAGCCCAAGAGTTTGAGGTTGCTGTGAGCTATGATGCCAGGGCACTCTACCCAGGGGGACAGAGTAAGACTCTGTATCAAGGAAAAAAAAAAACAAAACTACTCTGAATGCCCAGCACCTGTTAACCAGGACTCTTTGCTGATACTCCAAACTCTCAAACTAACCATCAACATCTAACATCTTTCAGAATTCCATGTGATAAGCTTTTGATCATTGGAAAGTGGGCAGGTGTGGTGTGAGGGCCACCTTCCGTCCTGACAAGGGCCAAGACAACCAGCAGAGGTTTGGGGACTTAACAGAACAAAGCAAAGTAGGGCAGACCTGGGACAGCCAAACGAGGTGTGGGGGGCAAAAGGCTGTTTGAAAGACTCCATTTCTAATTTTTTTTAATTGAAAGATGAAAATGGTATATACTTATCAGGTGAAACACGTTGTTTTGAAATATGTATACAACGCAGAAAAGCTAAATAGAGCTAAGTAGCATACACGTTACCAGGCATACTTGTTTTTTATGATGAAAAAACTTAAAATCTACTTAGTGATTTTAAGGATATATTGTCATTAACTACAGTCACCACACTGCACACTAGATCTCTCAGACTCACTCCTATCTAACTGAAGTTGTGTTCACCCCTATTTTTCATTTTCATCCTGTATCATGGAATATAATTTTGAATTTATTTCACTAAACCGTGACCTAGAGAAAATATTTTAGTCAGGAAACATCACTGTTAATCAACAAATTCTAGAAGTGATCTGTGTATACGAAAACCTTCAAATATATCTTAAGTATATTCTGCATTAAAATCTAGTTAAAAACTTTGTTGTTGTTTTTTTTTTTTTTTTTAGTTAAAACCTTTGTATACAAAGAGATGGTGCTCTCTAATTTGCCATATTCATGGCTGACATATTACTACCAAAAAATTCACTTGGGCCAGGTGCGGTGGCTCATGCCTGTAATCCCAGCACTCTGGGAGACAGGCAGGTGGACTGCTTGAGCTCAGGTGTTCAAGACCAGCCTGAACAAGAGCAAGATCTCTACTAAAAACTAGAAAAACTAGCCACGCTTGTGGTGGGCGTCTGTAGTCCCAGCTACTTGGGAGGCTGAGGCAGGAGGATCATGTGAGCCCAGGAGTTCCAGGTTGCTGTGAACTACGACACCATAGCACTCTGCCCAGGGCCACAGAGGGAGATTCTGTCTTAAAAAAATAATAACAAAACAAATAAATAAGTAATTCCTTTGATGATTTAGGCACTTATTCAGAATCACAAGCAGAAAACACGATCCTACCTTCCTACTGGCAGACGCATGAAAGTGGCGCATCCCACACACTCGTTTGAGTAATTTCAACACCAGCTGTTCTAACAACTTCTGAGAGAAGCTGCAAGTGCAGGCAGCCTGCTGGTCACTGACGTGCCAAGCCGCAACGTCGTCCAACCAGAAACTGAACTCTCACTTGGACAAACAGGTTCTCCAAATTAAATTAGCTAAGCCAATGCTTACATCTGAGTTCCAGTTTCTCAAAACTTTCTGTATATGCTACACTAGCAAACACGCACTGATCTGGTTTTAATGCAAAAAGCAGACAGGGGCGACAGAATTTACCCCTACCAGATTTAAAAGTCTACAAAACCCGGGCTCTCCCCAGGCACGAAACGCAATTCTCAGATGGAAACGCTTTTATACAAATTCCACTGGTGTTTCACAGAAAATAAATAAAAGGATTAAACAGGAAGACAAAGATCACAGCCAAGATTCTCAACTCTCCAAATGGACTAAACGTTTACCACTCAAAGACAACAGACTCTTCATACTCCTGGAGCCTTCGCAGGAGGAAGGGACACTGACACCACTGTGCGCGTGTTCTGTGCTGGGTAATGCACGTGCTCCCCTCTGCCTGTGCATTTCCCACGGGAGGGGCTTCTTATCCACCTGCCTGGTGACACACCCAAAGGGCAGCACGGAAGCCCTGCCCAGAGGGTCTGACGAGGCCTCACCAGGCCTCCATTCTCTCGCAGGTCCCGTGGCCACATCTGTCCACTACAGCCCTGCAGCACACGCGAGGTCACCTCTCCAGAAAGCATCCAACCTCCCCATCTAGATTTTTGTTTCTTAAAAATGATGTATTTTGGTTGCAGTCAAGCCAGAAAAAGGCTCTCTGCATTGCAGATGCAGCATTTGCAACCAGTAGGGTAAGACAGACAACAGAGAGAGGTGACTGGGACACTGGCTGGACAAGACTCAGGAACATGAAATACCTCTGGGTTTTTTTTGTACTAAATGAAACACCTCTAAGCCTCCACCTGGACATCCATTGAGAAATTACATATCATATGGAGTACAAGGGCTTAAAAGGGTTTGTGGGTCCCACAAAATCTGGCAAAGGGTCCATCATGATCGCCACTGAGCCTCTTGCGTTCCAGGCCGACAAGGTCCTTCTACAGGCACTGACTGTGGCAGGCTTCTGTCTGCAGACATCTGTGGCCATCTTCACCAGGAAATTCCCCCTCCTCAAATGAGCCAGTCTCATACCAGTAGGAAACAGAAGTCTGGCATTTCTCCCCTACACCAAGGGAGACTCACACTTTGGCAGCCAAAGACACCACACTGTCTTGGAGGGAAGGAGAAGGGAACACCTCTCACGCCTGTGATGAGCTAGCGCAGCAGACACAGCAGCTGGAGCAATGGCCACAGGACGGCGTTCAGGTCTGCTTCCTTCCCCTGCCACTGCGGCCCACCAGGGCCCCAGGGTCCCCCCAGACTGGGGACTTTACGGCGATAGACTAAGCTGAAGCACATGCTATTCCCTACCTGCGACCTACAGAAACGGCCTTGTAATTCAACCCACCGCATGGGTCACACGTGCAAGTGCCTCTTGGCAAAAAAAAAGGAGGGTATACTGCCCTGTGCTCCTTCCCAAGAAGGGTTACAAGGGACTGTCTGAGTCACCTAAACACTGGTCCTTACAACCCTAACTACTCAGAATCAATTTCCCCACAAAGGTCTAAGAGAGGCTGGAGAAAGGCATAACTAAAAACGGTTCTGTGGAGCTACTGGATTTAGATTTTATAAATATGGCTCATGAATTCCGAAACCCAAAATGGAAACCTTGGCTAACAGGATATTATAATTACTGGTTTGTAATTAACTATTTTATTCATACCCCTTCTGGCTCTGAAGAATATTCAACGGGTTTTATTTCACCGTAAGGGGTTGCTTTAGCAACAGGACAAAAGTAAAGAATAAACAAGTACGCTTGTTAAATGTCTGCGAATGATCCAGATTAGGTCCCCAAGTCTACAATGTAAACAACTAATCTCTTCCAGTGATGAATTGCCATGATAGGAGTAAATTCCAAAAATTATTTTGAGGACATGAGGGCGTATGTAAGTGGGAGATGGGTTCAACCTCTAGTACTGAGCCCACGAGAGGCGCCCCTGAAACATGTGGAAGCACAGGGCGAGGGGTGTGCGGACATTCTGAGGCACGGCCAGACACAAAGTTTCCACAAGTAAAGAAAAAAACACCAGTAGTAGTTCCCAGCACACTCACACACACAAAAAAGGTACCAGTAAGTACCTGTAGACTGAGCGACTGAAGAAATAATACAGTATGTGTTTCCATTGTCAATATCACATGTGATGAGCGATCCTTGACAATAAGCTAAACTTTAACCTGACAGCATTCCTTGTAGTGTTTTCTTAATAAATATTCAACCAAACTAAGATGAGATCATCGTCCATTATGTCTGGGACCTTAAAATGTGGCGGGGGGTGGGAGGGGCAGTGCCTGTGGCTCAGTGAGTAGGGCACCAGACCCATATACCGAGGGTGGTGGGTTCAAACCCCGCCCCAGCCAAACTGCAACAAAAAAAGAGCCGGACGTTGTGGCAGGCCCCTGTAGTCCCAGCTACTCGGGAGGCTGAGGATAGAGAATTGCCTAAGCTCAAGAGCTGGAGGTTGCTGTGAGCTGTAACGCCATGGCGCTCAAACAAGGGCAACAAAGTGAGACTCTGTCTCAAAAAAAAAAAAAAAAAAAAAAAAATGTGACTGGGTGGGGCAGCTCATGTCTGGAATCATAGCACTGTGGCAAACACAGGCGGGAGGATCATTTGAGCCCAGAAGTTCAAGACCAGCCTAAGCAACATGGAGTCCCTATCTCTACCAAAAATAAGTAACTAAATAAATAGGAAAATTAACCAGGCATTGTGGTGGGCACCTAGATTCCCAGGAGTACTTGGAAGGCTGAGGCAGAAGGACTGCTTGAGCCCAGGAGTTCGAGGATGCCCTGAGCTGTGCACTCCAGCCTGGATGTCAGAGTGAGACTCTGACTCTTAAATGTTAAAAAATGGGGGGTGGGAGGATTGTGTGGACGTAGGCACTCACACAAAGGAAAGACAACGTGAAGATGGAAGCAGAGATTGGACTGAGGAGATCACCACCAGAAGCTGGGAGGAAGGCCAGGAAGGGTTCTTCCCAAAGACTCAGAGACAGCGTGCCTCTGCCACTGATGCAGGAAGGGTTCTGGCCAAAGACTCAGAGACGGCGTGGCTCTGACACTAATGCAGAAAGGATTCTGCCCCGAGTCTCAGACAGCGTGGCTCTGCCACTGATGCAGGAAGGGTTCTGCCCAGAGTCCCAGAGACGGCATTGCTCTGCCACTGATGCAGGAAGGGTTCTGCCCAGAGTCTCAGACACAGCGTGGCTCTGACACTGATGCAGGAAGGGTTCTGCCCAGAGTCTCAGAGACGGCATGGCTCTGCCACTGATGCAGGAAGGGTTCTGCCCTGAGTCTCAGAGACGGCGTGGCTCTGCCACTGATGCAGGAAGGGTTCTGCCCTGAGTCTCAGAGACGGCGTGGCTCTGCCACTGATGCAGGAAGGGTTCTACCCAGAGTCTCAGACACGGCGTGGCTCTTCCACTGATGCAGGAAGGGTTCTGCCCAGAGTCTCAGAGAAGGCATGGCTCTGCCACTGATGCAGGAAGGGTTCTGCCCTGAGTCTCAGAGACGGCGTGGCTCTGCCACTGATGCAGGAAGGGTTCTGCCCAGAGTCTCAGACACGGTGTGGCTCTTCCACTGATGCAGGAAGGGTTCTGCCCAGAGTCCCAGAGACAGCATTGCTCTGCCACTGATGCAGGAAGGGTTCTGCCCAGAGTCCCAGAGACGGCGTCCTTACACCCCTTCACACACCGCGCTATTGTCCTTACACCACTTCACACGCCGCGCTATTGTCCTTACACCCCTTCACACACTGCGCTGTTGTCCTTACACCACTTCACACGCTGCACTACTGTCCTTACACCCCTTCACACACTGCGCTACTGTCCTTACACCACTTCACACGCTGCGCTACTGTCCTTACACCCCTTCACACGCTGCGCTACTGTCCTTACACCCCTTCACACACTGCGCTACTGTCCTTACACCCCTTCACACACTGCGCTACTGTCCTTACACCACTTCACACGCTGCGCTATTGTCCTTACACCCCTTCACACGCCGCACTATTGTCCTTACACCCCTTCACACACCGCGCTATTGTCCTTACACCCCTTCACACACCGCGCTGTTGTCCTTACACCCCTTCACACACTGCGCTATTGTCCTTACACCCCTTCACACACTGCGCTATTGTCCTTACACCCCTTCACACACTGCACTATTGTCCTTACACCCCTTCATACACTGCGCTATTGTCCTTACACCACTTCACACACCGTGCTGTTGTCCTTACACCACACGCACCACAAACTCTGAACAAGTGTCGGAGCTCAGGGGATGCCCAGTTCTTCAGTTTCCTCCTGAATCCTCTTAGTCTAATGTAGAGATTAAATTATGAAACTGAAGACCAGGGGCAGCACCTATGGCTCAGTGGGTTGGGTGCAAGCCATATACCAATGGTAGCAGGTTCAAACCCAGCCCCGGCCAAACTGCAACAAAAAAATAGCCAGGCGTTGTGGCAGACATCTGTAGTCCCAGCTACTTGGGAGGCTGAGGCAAAAGAATCACCTATACCCAGGAGTTGGAGGTTGCTGTGAGCTATGATGCCATAGCACTCTACCAAGGGCAACAAAGTAAGACTCTGTCTCTATAAAAAAAAAAAAAAAAAAAAAAAAAAACCTGAGAATCAGACAACTCCCTATGTAAAATATGCATAAGTCCAAGTATACCTCATCGAGCCCTCAGCCTGGCCCAGGCCACCACCATCTCCCCTGGGCTCACTGCTATGGCCTACTCCCTGACTCCCTACAGTGGGCCTCCTTTAAATTACTCTGCAAAGCTGCCAGAAAGATCCTGTTAGAACCTAATTGGATCATGTCTTTCCTCTGCTCAAAATCTATCTCACTGAGAGAAAAAGCCTAAATCCTCCCTGACTCCAGGCACTCCCATGATCTCCCGACCACCCCAATTTCCTGTCGTCTTCCCTCTCTAGCACTCCCAGCATCTCCCTCACTCCCACCATCTCCCCACCATCTCCCTGGCTCCCACCATCTCCCTCACTCCCACCATCTCCCCACCATCTCCCTGGCTCCCACCATTTCCCTCACTCCCACCATCTCTCCACCATCTCCCTCACTCCCACCATCTCCCTCACTCCCACCATCTCCCCACCATCTCCCTGGCTCCCACCATCTCCCTCACTCCCACCATCTCCCCACCATCTCCCTGGCTCCCACCATCTCCCTCACTCCCACCATCTCTCCA
>CAUYPK010114099.1:0-38171 GCA_963574355.1 Loris lydekkerianus | reverse complement strand
ACAGCAAACCCACAGCCAATATCGTATTGAATGGAGTTAAATTGAAATCATTTCCACTTAGATCAGGAACCAGGCAAGGTTGCCCATTGTCTCCATTGCTCTTTAACATTGTAATGGAAGTTTTAGCCATTGCAATTAGGGGAAAAAAGGTGATCAAGGGTATCCAGATAGGGTCAGAAGAGATGGAACTTTCACTCTTCACAGACATATGATCGTATATCTTGAGAACACTAGGGATTCTACTATAAAACTTTTAGAAGTGATCAAGGAATACACCAATGTATCAGGCTACAAAATCAACACCCATAAATCTGTAGCCTTTACCTATACTGACAATAGCCAAGCCAAAAAAACACTCAAGGACTCTATTCCTTTCACAGTAGTGCCAAAGAAGATGAAATATTTGGGAGTATACCTAACAAATGATGTGAAAGATCTCTATAAAGAGAACTATGAAACTTTAAGAATAGCTGAAAATGTTAACAAATGGAAAAACATACCATGTTCATGGCTGGAAAGAATCAATGTTGTTAAAATGTCTATACTACCCAAAGCAATATATAATTTTAATGCAATACCTATTAAAGCTCCACTGTCATATTTTAAAGATTTAAAGATTTGAAAAAATTATATTTCGTTTTATATGGAATCAGAAAAAACTTCGAAGAGCCAAAACATTACTCAAAAATAAAAACAAAGCAGGAGGAATCATGGTACCAGACCTGAGACTGTACTATAAATTGATAGTGATCAAAACAGCATGGTACCGGCACAAAAACAGAGAAGTAGATTTCTGGAACAGAATAGAGAACCAAGAGATGAATCCAGCTACTTACCATTATTTGATTTTGACAAGCCAATTAAAAACATTCAGGGAGGAAAAGATTCTCTATTTAACAAATGATGCTGGGTGAACTGGTTGGGGACCTGTAAAAGACTGAAACTGGACCCCCACCTTTCACCATTAACTAAGATAGACTGTCACTGGATAAAAGATTTAAACTTAAGACATGAAATTATAAAAATACTTGCAGAAAGTGCAGAGAAAACTCTTGAAGGAATCGGCCTGGGTGAATATTTTATGAGGAGGACTCCCCAGGCAATTGAAGCTGTATTAAAAATACATTACTGGGACCTGATCAAAATAAAAAGCTTCTGCACAACCAAGAACATAGTAAGTAAAGCAAGCAGACAGCCCACGGAATGGGAGAAAATATTTGCAGGTTACAGGTCTAATAACCAGAATCCACAGAGAACTCAAACATGTTAGCAAGAAAAGAATAAGTGATCCCATCTCATGATGAGCAAAGGACTTGAAGAGAAACTTCTCTAAAGAAGACAGACACATGATCTACAGACACATGAAAAAAAGCTCATCATCCTTAATCATCAGAGAAATGCAAATCAAAACTACTTTGATATATCACCTAACCCCAGTAAGATTAGCCCACATAACAAAATCCCGAAACCAGAGATGTTGGCGTGGATGTGGAGAAAAGGGCACACTTCTACACTGCTGGTGGGAATGCCCACTAATACGTCCCTTCTGGAAGGATGTTTGGAGAATACTTTGAGACCTAAAAATAGACCTGCCATTCAATCCTATAATTCCTTTACTGGGTTATACCCAGAAGACCAAAAATTACAATATAACAAAGACAACCATGCCACAATGTTTGTTGTAGCCCAATTCATAATTGCTAAGTCATGGAAGAAATCCAAGTGCCCATTGACCCCCGAATGGACTAACAAATTGTGGTACACATATACCATTGAATATTATGAAATATATTCCTTAAAGAAAGATGGAGACTTTACCTCTTTCATGTTTACATGGATAGAGCTGGAACATATTCTTCTTAGCAAAGTATCTCAGGAATGGAAGAAAAAGTATTCAACGTACTCAGTCCTACTATGAAGCTAATTTATAGCTTTCACATGAAGGCTATAACCCAACTATAGTACAAGACTATGGGGAAAGGCCAAGGAAGTGGAATGGAGAGGGGAGGTTAGGGTGGAGGGAGGACAATGGATGGGGCCACACCTACAGTGCATCTTAGAATGGGTACAGGCAAAACTTACTAAATGCAGAATACAAATGTCTACATACAATAACTAAGAAAATGTCATGAAGGCTACATTGATCAGTTTGATGAGACTATTTCAGATTGTATATGAAACCAGCAAACTATACCTCTTGATTGCACTAATGTACACAGATATGATTTAACAATAATTAAAAAAATTAACAAATAATTAAAAAATAAAAATGGTTATTTAGGGATGGTTTATTTCAAAGAACTACTCCTTTTGAAAGCTACTCTTCATTTTGTGACTATTGTATGACAATAAGCTTACTTAAAAATGATACCATATTTTTCTGGATAGTATTATTCAGCTTGATTTCCAATTTTTTTCTTTCAATAAACTTTGTGGAATTGCTCTTCATTGAACAGTGTGCTAGATTATATCACAGACTCATTTGTAAAGAGATTTTGATGGTTCATCTTCTTGTTAAGTTTTTTTTTTTCTTTTGAGACAGAGTCTCAAGCTGTTGCACTGGGGAGAGTGCTGTGATGTCATAGGTCACTGCAACCTCCAACTCTTGGGCTCAAGTGATCCTCTTGCCTTAGTTCTTCTATTTTTAGTAGAGATGGGGTCCACTTTTATGCTCAGGCTGGTCTCAAACTCATAGATTAAGCAATGCACCCGCCTCAGCCTCCCAGAGTGCATGAGCCACCACACCCAGCTGTCGGTATGATTCTTTAAATATAAATGATGGAATTTACAAGATGGGCGTTCAACTCTGTGACATGTATCATTCTAAGTTCTTTAAATTTGTTAGCTAACTTTATCTGCAAACAACCCTATGATATAGGCAACATGATGATCACAATTTTACCGATAAAGAAAGTGAGACATAGAGAAGTTAAGTAATTTGCTCAAGTTCACAAGTCACAAGTAGAGAATCTGGCATTTGAACCTTGGTAAGTAGGATCCAATGTCTATATTTTCAACCACAAAACTATGTTGTCATATTTTAATCATTATTATTATATTTTTACAATTTTTGGCCAGGGGCTGGGTTTGAACCCATCACCTCTGGTACTATGGGACCAGTGCCCTACTCCTTTGAGCCACAGGTGCTTCCCATATTTTAATTATTTTTAAACAACTTGTCTGATTATCTTCTTATGATAAGTTCCCAGAATTTGAATCTCTGAGATAAAATATATATACCTTTTATATTTGACACATATTGCCAAATTCTTTTCCCAACATTCTTCTGGTGTTAATATTCACACAGTATTTTTTAGTTTTAAGAGGTGCTATGAGCAAAACAGAAATCTTTGGAGCCATCAGAAAGATTTAGATTTGAATCTACTCTATGAACTACTAGACGAGTTACTTTCTTTAGAACTTCTCTACTTTCTTCATCTGCAAATTGGAATACCTGCTTTCCAGGGATATAACCCAGGCAACAAATATGTCTATAAAAATAATCCTGATCCCTTAGATATAAGAAGTGCCTCAATTAATAGTAGTTATTATTACTTCATATAAATTATCTCTTGGGTCATATACCAACCTTTTACTGGGCTTGGCACATTTTATTATATAGCATAAATTATATATATTTTTGTAATTTCTGTACATATAGTAGGCAGGGACTGTATATAAAATGCAATTTAAATTAAACAATCTTAGATGCCCCCCTTTCAACCATTAGGGTTTCTTTTGAGATTTATATATTTATTCCTTCCCTGTGGTATCAAACAAGTATTAAATATATTGTCTGCTATCTTAAAAAAGGTATCTATGGGTTGCTTTTCTAAATTTAACAAAAAGTTTCAAAATGGTTTGCTGATTACCATTTAAGATGGGAATTTGAAGACCACAGGGTCATGGTAAAGAGGAGCTTAGTTTTTATACATACATCTGCAACAGAGATGATCACCACAGAGTTCTTTTCTTCTGAAGGCGTCATTCTGGAGACAACAGAGGTCAGTGTTTGCTTCAGGTAAGTATAATTTCTTCTGTTAACAGTGGAAATACCCAGTGCAAAAGCAACTGCAGACAGGGGAGGATGCCATCATCATTTCAAACCACAGAGACAAATGTAACTCAGCATTAATTCTATGCTTAGTTCTATGTTGGAGTTAGCCTCATGTCATAAAAAAAGAATGTTTGAAACTGTACTACAAAACTTATTCAGATTATTTTAATTTTTATTACATATATCATTTTCTGTTTGAAGAAATTCCAATTTGCAATGATTGTTAGCAAATGCATTAAATAGACTCCAAATAATAATTAAAAATAACTAAAAACAAACAGATTCCAAGATGTTCCTATGGTAAAGGGTTTTGGTGTAGTGGAAATGAAACTAACCACTTTCCATTTATTATAAGCTTTCATGTAACCAGGTACACGATGTCACATATTGGCTTATTCCGCTGCAACCCAAAGCAGAAAAAAAAGCTGTGAAATATTTTCTTCTATTAAAAAAGTGCATGAAGTAATTCTAAATAATTTAGTGGAATGCATCCATGCCCCAAAGTGACTTTTATTGCCCAACTATGATTGGAACACTGGGCAGTACAGACACCATATCATCCTAGATGGATGCTAGGATTTTATCAAGGAAGTCTGTCCAAACTGAGTCTTGCCTATGTCAGGGCCTGGCTGTATGGGCTGAGGCCAGATGCAATGCATCTCCTGTCTCAATCTCCCCTCCTTAAAAATGGGCATAAGGACTTTCAAAATGGCTAAATGACAAACTCAAAAAATCCTCTTCCTAAAAATTAATAATAAAACTGAAAAAAATTGTCAAAATAATCATTTTAGAGCCCTGGCATACAACAAACTAGAAAAGCTACTGAACTTCAATAATAGTAGGAATCCGTATTCCCCTTATTACTACTGAGTGTGAATATATTTTCACATGTTTATACTTTAGATGTATTCTCGTTTGTGAAATCTCTGTTTAAGCTCTTGCCCGTTTCTCTATAGAGCTGCCTACATTTTTCTTACTGATCTGTTGATGCTCTTCACATATGCTGAACATGAGCCCTTTGTCATGTAATTATGTGTTACAAAATTCATCTCTGCTCTGGGTTCCCTTTTCAGTGTTTTCCCTCTTGATGAACAGAAATTCTTAATTTTAATGTAGTGAAATTTACCAATCATTTCCTTTCTAGTTCATGCTTTTTGCATCCTGTTGAGGAACATCTGTTTACCTTCAGTTCATAAAGGTATTCTCCTGAGTTATCTTCTAGATGGCATATTGCTTGCCTTCTCTATTTAGATCTATGATCCACCCCAAATTCATTTTTATGGAGGGTATGAGGAAGGAATCAGATTTCAAGCTGAGGATTCACTATAAATGCAATTCCTGGAATGGCTTCCCATGATGTAGGATAAAGTATGGATTTATAAGAGTTTCACAAGGCCCAGCATGACCAGGTCCACCCTATCCCTTCTGTTTCAACACCTCCTCTTCTCAAATCGACCAAATACCATCTCTTACCTCCAGGCCTTTACCATTCCTTTTTGCCTAGAATGCTCTTTTTCCTCTGGTCCCCTTTGCTAATTCTACTCATTCCTCAGAGTTCAACTAAATAGTCACTTTAACTACAAATTTACACAACCCTTTCTAACTAAGCTGAGTGAGTCAGCTGCGTATTATTACTTGGTCTCTTAACAGTATTCATCACCCCTTTTCTTGGCTAAAATGCCAGTTTGGCGAGAGCAAGCTTCTTCTCTGTTACTCACTCTACAAATCCAGCATCAATAGAAAGACTGGTACATAGTAATGCCAATAAGTTTGGGGCGAGTGAACGAATGGCCAACCCCCTTCATTATTGGGCCTCTGGCCCTGGTCTTGCTACTGAAAACTTCCCACCCTAGTTGTGCATAAAAGCTATGCATTCTTTCTAGGCCTTCTTGCTGTTTGACCTTTACACCTTTCTTTTCCTCTACCTGGATGACCATCTCTACTTTTCCACTGTCCACCACCTAGCACTTCCCTACTTAGCTTATTCCAATTCTTTTCCCCTTCATGTCACTTTTATGTCACTTCCTCCAGAGACTGTTCCCTAATTCCCTTAGTAGAGGTTTCTGACCCCACCCTAGTATCAATATTTTGGTCAAGTCACTTTACCATATCATTTGTCTCTATTATGAGGGTGGGGTCCATGTTTTGTTCACCATTATGTCCCCAGGCCTAATAAATGTCCAGAACAGAGGAGCTTATTAAATGAGGGGACATGAGAGACTTTACAACTTTACTTTAAAGTTGCTATTTAAGCTGAAAGTTTACATTGCATAAGGAATTCACATGCCAATCTGTTGGGGGTTGACAGGAGGTGGTGTGGCCATTATAGGCAGTGATCAACACATGCAAAATATATGGACATCTCAAAGACCTATTTGTGAAATAGGCCTGTTTGTGAAAACTGCAAGTGATTGGAGGTTGCTAGAAAGTGGTAGCAGAAATTGAGATCAGAAAAAACATAACTTACTGTGCATACACCCTGTCAAAGAGCTAACGTCATCCTATGTGCACTGGGGATCTATTTTACGCAAGAGTCAAGCATATCAGTTATGAATTTTAGTAACGTATCTCTGAGGAAAATATGAAGAATGGATTAGCTTTAGTAAGACTAAAGCCAAGAGGAAAATTGTAAGTCTATTTCCATAGCCCAGGCAAAAACTAGTGAGGAGCACAGTCAAAAATAGTTATAAGGAGCTACAGAGAGCAGAAATCATCTGAGATATGTTCAGAATATGGAACGAATAAGACTCATGGTGGATTCCTCAGGAGTCCGTGCCAAGGGCGTTGACACTTCTGTGTACATTCTCTGTGTTAGATCTTTTAGTTGCAGGGAACAAAAACCTCCCTTCAGTTGCCCCTGGTGATTGAGAAAAGCTATCAAAGGGACCTCAAAAGAAGAATACTATCAATTTAATTGCACATGAGCTTTATGGACACCCTATATAGGCATCATGGCTGGAGATCAGGGTATATTTGGGGAATTACAAGATTATTCAGGATTTAACACCACTCTGACCACTGGGTGATGTCAACACTCCCCTGCACGAGGACTGCCACCACTGTCTCTCTCCCACCTTCCTTTTCCTCTACTGATAGGGCTTCTGCTTATAGTTCCTGATGCTTAATCAAGACCATACTTATTCTTGGTATCTCATTTCTTACAATTTCTATGCATTTTTTTCTGTGCCCTTCAACTTTTCCTTCTATGAACTATAGCTTTTGTCTAGCATGCTTTTTATACTAATTTTTGCACACATGTATGTGCATATTTATGTGCATATTTTAAGTATGCTGTATTCCTCCTGAGGGGAAATCTGATGCAGTTGAAGTGTTTTATAAGTGTGAATTTAAAAAGTTCCTTAATCTCTCTATTTTCTCAGGTATAAAATAGTGATGATAAAAATAGGCCCTGCTGCATTGGATTATGATGATTGAGTGAGACAATTAAAGAAAATATAGAGCTCAGTGAGTGGAACACAGTAGGGATTCAGTAGATGTTAGGCAGCATCAGCTGGCATCCCCACCTAACACGTAGGTTTGGATGATATGTCAGACATATGTGATACAGAACAACACTACCTGTTCCCAAGGAACTGCCTAGAGCAGGGGCTAGCAAACACTTTTCATAAAGGGCCAAATAATAATAAATAGTATTGCCTCTTGGGCCACACCATCTCTGGCAACTAACTATGCAACTCTGTCATTGTAGCACAAAAGCAAACATAGACAATAAGTAAATGAATAAGCATGGCTGTGTTTCAACAAGATTGTATGTAGACACAGGCCATGGGCCTGACCTGCAGTGACTCACTGGAGGGAATGAGGCTTAGGGAATGGCAGGTATTCTGAAACTTGGCCTAATGTCCCTGCTTCGAACTCCAAGCTTTTTCTTGTATACCTGGTGAACCTTAACTTATGCCTTGAAGTTTCACCTAAACATTTTCTATAAACCTTTTCTGTAAACATTTGCTGAAGATGGTCCCCAGAAAAATGGGGAAATAGGAAGATAACCAGGAAAGAATAGATTCATTAAAATCAAAGAGATTGCCAAGTCCTTAGCAGAAGCTTAATGTATATCTGATGTTATATTGACTTATTTTTGAAACGTTTGTATTAAAACTGAACTTGAATGCCAGATGGTAATACTAACTCCTGGTAACCCAAATTAATGCCAGATAAGCTGGTACTCTACATATCTGAGCATGACATTAATGGATTACATCTTAAAACTTAAAGGTATGTCCCCAAAGATCAAAATATCTATATATAATTTTCCAATTCAAAGTTTTCTTACCACCTGTTTTCCCTTTGCTTATGACTACATCAGGATAAATTCTGCTTTCTTTCTTTAGATGAGGAAAAAAGAACTTTAATTCTTCAAATGTATTAGGTACTGCTTCATTTTTACTCAGTGTACCCATTGTCTTCTCAACTGAAAGAGAGAAAAAATAGTGCTTCTAAGGTTAAGAATGTAGACATTTTTTTTTCCTTCCAGAGTAATTTTCCTTAAACGGGGGTTAATAAATTAATTGGTCAGTTAACTTAGTATTCAGTATATAAGAGTAATACTCTGAAATATTAATTACCAAAATCACAATGCTACAAAATATAGCCCAAATAATAATGACCCATATTTATTTTAAAAGTAATCTTTAATTTAAGCCTAGCACTGTGAACTACACAACCAGAGGACAATAGAAGTGTTGTTTCCAAACAAAGGCAGCATAGCTGAGCCTGCTATAACTGGTTTCCTCGGCTGCTTTGATTAATGTTGCTTCATTAAAGTTTGCACATTTGCTTGTTTTGTGGTCCCTTAACATTTAATGAACATATTTGTACCATCCACTAGAATTTGCTTCTATGATTTTGAAAAAGAAAAACAAAGTTGGAGGAGTCACATTACCCAGTTTTAATTCATAATACATGAAGAAGTAATCAAAACAGTGGTATTACATAAAATATAAATACAGAGACCAATGGAACAGGCTATAGGATACAGAAATAAATTCACACAAATATGGTTTATTGATTTGAAAGGTGCAAAGACAATTGAATGCAGAAAAGATAGTTGATTAAATGGAGCTGGAACATGGGGACATCCATGTGAAAAAAACCTGAAATGACCTATATGTCACACTGTTTGTAAAAATTAACTAAAAATTTCACAGACATAAATGTAAAACATAAAACAATGAAATTTGTAAAAACATAAACAAAAACCTTCGTGACTCTGAGTTAGTTAAAGAGTCTTAGATAACAGGTAACAATACATAAAATATAAGTTGATAAATTGGGCTTCATCAAAAATTAACAATGTCCCCTGCAGAAGCTCATAAAGAAAACGAAAAGTCAAGCCACAGACTGGAGCAAAATATTTCCAAATCATTTATCTATCTGATATATACCCAGGAGGGTGTACGGAACTATCAAAGCTCAACAAGAAAATAAACCAAAGTAAAAAAACAGGCAGACGATTTGAACAGAACTTTCACCAAACATAAAGTGTTTCAACATCATTAGTCACTAAAGAAATGCAACTGGAAACTATGAGACAGCCTGACATTAAAATGCATAATAAACTAGAGTGACTAGAACTCTCTGCATTGCTGCAGGGAATGGATAATGGCAGTGCCACTCTGGAAAACAGTTTGGCAGTTTCTTATAAAGTTAAACATACACTTACCAGACACTCTATCCATTCTACTTCTATGTGTTAATCCTAAAATAATGGCGCCTTCTCTTCATACCTAAAAACATGTACATGAATGCTTATAGCAACAATTATTTGCAATTGTCAAAATCTGAAAAGCCAAATGTTCCTCAATTGGTCAGAGGATAAACTAACTATATCCTTTGTAGATCTATACAGTGAAATACCACTCAGCAAGAAAAAGGAAACAAGCAGTTGGTCATACAACAGCTTGGATGAATCTTTTCTAAGTGATGGAAGCCAGCCTTAAAGGGGTTGCATACTTCCTTTTGTATGGTATTCAGGAAAAGGCAGAACTGTAGGAACAGAAAAAATGCTCAGTGGTTGCCAGGGGTTATGAGTACAGAGAGATTTGAGTACAAATGGAAGCCCAAGGAAGGACTTTTTCTCCTGGAGACAATGGGGAACCACTGAAGGTTTATATATAGAACAACATAGTCTTCACTTTGGCTACACCAAGAATAAGTGAAAACAAGACTGGAGAAAAAAGAGAAAAGTTAGGAGTATGTTACCAATCATTCAGATGATGCATGAAGGTGACTTAACTAGCAGAGATTATGATGGAAAATATGAACAGATATGTGAGATACATAGCATGATGAACCAGTAAGTTTGCTTACTGACTGCCATGGAAGTATGCGAGAAAGAGAGGGAGAGATGATATGAAGAGTGATGCTCAGGCTTCTGGCAGAATCAACCACATGGATCACAGATGGTGCTGGTGCTACAATTCACACAGACAGAAAACACAGGAAAACCACAGAAAGATGAGGGGAAGTTTATCAGGGATGTTTCTTATTTGATTTTTGCACATTTTACAGTAGAAAACCAGTACTGTTTTAACTATGTTTGGAGGGAGGAAGTTCCCTAAAATCAAAAGGTCTTGAATCTAAATTTCCAGAATCAAAACACAAAACAAAAAAATCACTATACACGAAATTGAAAGGAACACAAACCTGAGTATTCCAATGCATTTTTTCTCTGTGTATTTTCATACTTTATTTGCTTCAGGGCTTCCACCAGCTCTTCGTTATTTTTTTCAGTTTTGTTTTTTAAACGTAGTATATTTTCCTTAAACTCCAAAATATGGTTTCTACAATTAATTAATTGATTACCTGTAAGGGAAAATATTTATGTACATGTTTATACATGTAGCAATGGTATTGCATAATAGGTAATAAAAATGTAAAATATATGCTTAATATTTGTATATTATATATACAAATATGTATATATAATGTGCTACATACATATAGTACATATATTGCCTATATATATACATATACAAAAACCTGAAAAGAAAGAACAAAATGTTAAAAATAACAATATGTGGAAGGTGAGATAATCATGATTTATTGCTTTATTACTTTGTGCTCTTCTGTGTTTTCCAAATTTTCTATAATGTGCATGTATTACATTGGTATTAGCGGAAAACTCAAAAAATTACTTAATAAATTATCCAAAGAAAATGACCAGAAATATGTATGCAGGTTTGGCTTCTGGATAGTAAACATAGATAGCATTACTTATCATTATAAAGAAGGTTGGAAACAACCTAAATGCCAACAATACGACATCTGCTAAATAAATTACAGTATATTCTTTTCGGAGTTCTGATAGTTCTGGCATCAAACCGTGTATACCCTGATCCCAATTTTGCTACTTAATATTATTTTATTTTAGAACATTATGGGTGTGCAAATGTTTTGATTACATGGATTGCTTTTGTACAGCTTGAGTTAAAGTTATGTGTGCCCATCACCCACACAGTGTACATTGTTCCTGTTTCATCCCCTTCCTCCCACTTTCTTGATTTCTTTTGAGTTTTACTTCCATTCCAGCACATGAGTGCTGATCATTTAATTCCAACCTAATAGTGAGAACATGTAGTGTTTATTTTTCTATTCTTGTGATACTTAGGAGAATGGTCTCCAGTTCCATCTAGATTATTGCAAAAGGTATTAATTAATTTTTTGTGGCTGAGTAGTATCCTCTTATGCAATCATATTTAGACTACTGGTCATTCTCTCTCATTCCTTAAAGACTGTAGCTACATCATTAGTAATAACTGCTTTGCTTCCATAATCTCCATTTCAAACATTCTAATCTCTTTAGGTACATTTCTTCTGTAACTAATTCACTGAGAGGGTTTTTTTTTTTTTTCTAATCATGAAAGCATATTGGATTCTGTCAAATGCTTTGTGTGATCTATTGAGATAATATAATTTTGTCTCTCTTTCTATTCATGTGGTGTAAAATATTTATAGATTTGCATATGCTGAACCATCCTTGCATCCCAAGGATTGCATCCCAATATTCTGTTGAGGATTTTTACATTTAGGCTCTTCAGAGATACTGGCCTATAATCTTTTCTTCTGTCCTTGTCTGGCTTTGGTATGAAGAAAATCTTGGCCTTGTAAAATGAATTTGGAGGTATTTCAGGGGAGAGTTTGAGAAGAATTGATATTAGTTCATCTTTAAATGTTTGGCAAAATTCAACAATGAAACCATCAGATCCTTAGTTTTTCTTTAATGTGAGACATTATATTAATAATTCAATTTACTTGCTTGTTATTGGTCTGTTCAGATTTCCTATTTATGCACGATTCACTGTTGGCAGATTGTATATGTCTAGGAATTTATCCATTCTTCTAAGTTATGCAGTTTGTTAGCATATAATTGTTCATAGTAGTCTCTGATGATCTTTCATATTTCTGTAGTATTGTCATGTCTCTTCTTTTCATTTCTGATTTTATTTATTTGAGTGCTAAAGATTTGCATATTTTATCTTTCCAAAATGTCAACTCTTAGTTTTGTTGAATATTTTGTATTGTCTTCCTAGTCTTTTCATTTATTTAGTCTCTGATCTTTATTATTTCCTTCCTTATACTAACTTAGGGTTTAGTTTATTCACTTTTTTCTAGTTCCTTGAGAAGTAATATTATCAAATTCCTTGGGATACATTAGACCGACCTTCCTTCCTTCCTTCCTTCCTTCCTTCCTTCCTTCCTTCCTTCCTTCCTTCCTTCCTTCCTTCTCTGTCCTCTTTTTGTTCATCTCTCTAGTGGAATATAGACAAGAGTGACCCGTTCTGTATCATACTGATGAAAACAATGCCCTAGAGATGAAGAGCAACAAGTTGGAAGGAACCCAAAGCCTCCAATGAGAAAGGGAGGAGAATCCACATCAGCCTGTTATCTTATTTAAACCACTGTTGTTTTGGATACTTGTTAACATTAACACATTTGAACTTGCACTGTAACTGATATAAAGGAGCTAGGATATGGCCCAGAGAAATTGAGCACAAAGCAGCTTACCTTGATTGCTTTGTTAAAATATTTAGACATAGCATTAGAAAAGCAATACATAGGTTACAAACTTATAAAAGATACATGAAAGAGAAAAGTCAGTTGTAACCCTACTACTTGGAGATAACCACTATCAATGTTTTAATATTTTGCTTTAAACATTAAATTTTAATCTCCTTTTATTTCTCACTTCATTATATAATTAATGCCAGATATAATAATTCAGGGAAAGCAGTATTAAGTTAGATAGAGTGATTCATTTTATACTGAAAAATGCATAATCTATGATGAAAACAAAATAATTCTCTATGGTAGATAGTCAAATATCAAAATATGTAATGAAAACTATTAAAGATACAAGAATATAGAAAAATAATATTTCAGGGAGCAGGGAAAGAATAGAAATTGGCTAAAGGTTTGAGTGGAATAAAAGCTTAGAAGACGTACCTTAGAAGACAAAAAATTCCAGATGGAAGTTTTTCAAATTAAGGAAGAATATCAAACTATAAAAGTAATTGCAGCTTGGCACCTATAGCTCAGTGTAGGGTGCCAGCCACATACACTGAAGCTGGCAGGTTCGAGCCCAGCCCAGGCCTGCTAAACAACATGACAACTGCACCCCGAAAATAGCTGGGCATTGTGGCCGGTGCCTGTAGTCCCAGCTACTTGGGAAGCTGAGGCAAGAGAATAGCTTAAGCCCAAGAGTTTGAGGTTGCTGTGAGCTGTGACACCACAGCACTCTACCGAGGACAACATAGTGAGACTCTGTCTCCAAAAAAAAAAAAAAAAAGTAATTGCGATGTATTTGGGTTGAAAACAACACTTTTTCATTCATGTGCCTTGTATGAACAAGAGCACAGAAGTGGGTAGCCTGTAGCAAAAACTGAATAATGCTCAAAACCCTCCAAAGATTTCTCATCATACTTAGAAAAATAACCAAGTCCTTACCATGCCCCACAAAGCCCTGCCTGGGTTCTTCTCTGGCCTCATTTCCTAGCCTTCCTACCTCACTCTGAGGAAGTCCAGCTCCAGCCACCCTCGCCCCCTCGCTGCTTCTCACAGAAACATGCTCCACTTTAGTTAGGGCTTTGGCTCCTGCGATGTTCTTATTTCCTTCCATTTCGGCTAGGACATCACTGCCTCACAGAAAGGCACTGTACCATCCCGTGTGAAATAGCACACCCTCTTTCTTCCCTTATCCTTTTTAAAAAAAATCATTTATAATTTCCTGACTCTCTATTACGTATTTACTGTTTTTATGTGATTCTCTAGAATGTAAGTGTGAGAGAAGCAAGGACTTTGGCTTTCTTACTACTAAATTCCAAATGCCTGAAACAGTGGCTGGCATATAGCTCAGCTCTTACCAAAATGTATGCCGAATGAATGAATAAACAAATGAATCAATGAATTTGTCTTTATAGGAACTGATTTTGTTGATTCTTAAACTGTATCATTCTTTAATCAATATAACTGCAACTAACCAACTACACCTTGAATATCCATGCAGTTGAATACTATTTAAGGATGCTTACAATTTTCAGAAGTAGATGTAGTTCAACATACACAAACCCATGGTATTAGGGTTTCCTGGGCAATATTCTCTTTGCAAAATGGATCATGTGTTTCAAGTTGATATATCATGGGTGATGCAACATATCTGGGTTTCCACATTGTACGTAAGTCTCTGAGGGATCAATTAGGTAAATATGAAAAGAAAGCGTTTTCTCTAGAGGGAGCAGTATTTACAGAAACAACCACAAGGAAATGTTGAAGAACATAACCTCTAATCTTAGATTTTTTTTCTGGTACATTCTTCTCAGATAATTCACGTATCAATATTCGATTTAAGTTATTTATATCACTTGCATATTCACTCAGGTATTTAGAGAAGATGAAATGTCATAAAACTTTGCAAAAGTTTGAAATGAATAATTATATGCTCTGAGTCAATTGAGCATCTTCATAGTGAAATAGTAAAGAAAAACACCAGCCCATGTGCCCAATGGGCCAATGTAACTTTTGTGCCTGTAAGAAGAGGTGTCAGGGGAGATCCTCAGTGCCAATGATCCTTGCTTCTAACAGCGGAGTTCAAGGCACCATGTTCCAGTAGAAATAAAATCCAAGCCACATCTGTAATTTTAAATTTTTTAGTAGCCACATTTTAAAAAGTAAAAGGAAACAAATGAAAGTATTTCAAATGATATATTTTACTTCATCTGACATATCCAAAATTTTATTTAGGCATAGAAATAATCACGGGGACATTTAATTCTTTTTTGTAGTAGATATTATAAACCCTGCATTTATATTACATTTATAGCACATCTCAATTCAGACGCTATTTTTTTTTAAATTTCAGATTAAGAGGTACACATGTTTTGTTTACATACTTTGTTTTTGTGCAGATTGTCAAGTCCTTTAACTTCCCTAGGAGTGGCCTTTTCTATGATATAGTTTATTGTGAAATAGATCAGACATTACAAAAAATATAGACAAGAGTTTAAATAATAAAAAAGGAATATTCATGAACCCACCACTAACTTAGCCTCATGAACCCACCACTAACTTAGCCTCAGATATCCTATCCATTTCCTTCCTCTGTCAAATTCCCCTTCTTCTCCATGCCTAGATAACCAGAATCCTGAACTGTTCATTCATCACTCGTTACTTTCCTTCAAAGCAATTTTGGAGCTCACTTTCTGGAATATCCATTAGCGCTATCACTGTATGAGGTCTGACAATTAAGTTAGCAGAAAAGTGCTTTGAAGTGTTGACTAGATGCTGGCGTCAGTGCCTAGCTTCCCAAAGGGAGTACCTTGAAGGTGGCCATAGTGATATTCAGCAAGGAGGTATGTAGCACTTTCTCTAGAATGAGTTCCTTAACTTAATCGTGCAACTTCATATACTCTTTCAAGGGAAGTTTGGGTGAACTCCTCAAGTTCCATATCGTTATCAAACATCTCTCTTTCTCTCTCTCTCTCTCTCTCTCTCTCTCTCTCTCTCCTTTCTTTCTTCCTTTCAACAGAGTCTTACTCTGTCACCCTGGGTAGAGTGCTGTGGTGTCATAGCCCACAACACCCTCAAACTCTTGGGCTGAAGGGATCCTCTTGTCTCAGCCTCTCATGTAGCTGGGTCTATAGGCTCCCACCTATAGACCTTTAAAAAACTAGCCTGGCTAGTTCTTCTTCTTTTCTTCTTCTTCTTCTTCTTCGTCTTCGTCTTCATCGTCTTCTTCGTCTTCGTCGTCTTCTTCGTCTTCTTCTTCTTCTTCTTTTTTTTTTTTTTGTAGAAGAGACAGGGGTCTTGCTCTTGCTCAGGCTAGTCTCAAACTCCTGCGCTCAAGCAATCCATCCACCTCAGTCTCCCAAAGTGCTAGAATTATAGGTGTGAGCCAGCATGCCCAGCCAAATGTCTAATTAAAAAATCAGAATGCTATGAAATGGTAGCTCACATTTTTAACTTGCATCATCTTGATTGCCAATGACATTTTTTATGTCTAGTCAACATGTATATTGCACTTTGCTTTAGAATCTACTTTGCTGATATTAATATATCTACATTCTTTTTGCTCAGGTTTGCAAGTATATATTTTTCATCCTTTCCTTCCAAAACTTCTGTCTTTGAATTTTAAATGTGGCTCTTATAAGAATCATCAGGTTTAGGTTTTGTTTTACATGTATATACAATCAGAAAACATTTTAACTTCTTTTTGGGGGCACTTAATATCATTGGTGAGATAGTTATATGCTATTTTACTATTATTTTTGTGGTTTGACTAGAGATTTCAGTACGAATCCTTGACTGATTATAGTCTAATACAAACACTTTTCAATGGTGCTACAAGTTTAATTTACTTTAACTCCATTTACTTCCCTATGCCTTGCCTTTTCCTGTCATTGCTGGCAAGCACTGTTGTTCTACATTTCTTCTAAATTCCACAGGACATTTCAGTAATTCTGCTGAATAGCTCCCACTTGGACCTTGGATTCTGCTGACTTTGAGCTACAACTGGGAGGCCCTTTTCTGTTCCATGGACAATAATAATGATGTATTTTGTTGCATATTCCCACAAGGTAATACACCTTGGGGGTGTGTGTGCGTACATGTATGTAAGTATATCTATATCATTCATATATATATATATGTGTGTGTGTGTGTGTGATATATATATCATTCCCCCTTTTGTTGGGGGATAAGGATGCTTTCCTTCCACCAACAAAATAGAGACAGGAGAAATGAAGTTTGGGTGCCAGATGAAAAAGAGCAGCAGAGAGGAGAGAAGCTGCTAGGCCTAGAGGAGATATCTGTGAACATCCTGCAGGCACGCAGCTTGAAGTGGCAAAGATGCATGGCCCAAGTGAATATTGCAGGTCACCTGCAAAGGCTCACCTCATAAGCAAAAAAATTCCTTGCAGCAAGAGTTCTCCACCCCCTTGAAATTTGGTATCCCCTGCCACTGCTTTCACAAGGAGAATACAACAAAATAATGCAGTAACGGTTTGGGATACAGCCTTTCCTTGGCTTGACAGTCTCCAATGCCTGCCTTTTGAAAGCTGACAGTGGTTTTGTTTAAAAAAAAAAAAAAACCAGGAAAGAAAGAAAAAACAAAGTGCAGTTTTGCTGAATGTACAATACCCTGAGAGTAGAGAGTATTGTGGAGCCATGTGGAGAGGCTTTGGAGGATGAACCACCAGGTGGGTAGAGGAGTGAGATGCCAGACTTGTCAGTGAAAAAGACTGCTTGGCAGTAGTGCCTCCAGCCCCAAACGCCCTGCAGAGCTCGTACTGAATTCCTGATTACTAAATTAAGAGTTAAACAAAACAATTGTCCAGCGTATTAAGGTTTGAGGAGTTTTACATGAATAAGGAAGAAATGTCCGAGAGCAGATCATATTCTTCTCTGCCATTCCATTTTCCTAGAATCATAAGCAAGGAAAGGAAAAGAAATATTTTACTAAACTATGTTATTAAAGTTTTAAAAAGAGTGGGAGAGGATCTTTAAAAACAGGAGAGAGACTGTTTAAATAATTAAAAATGACCTGAAATACAATAGAATAAGGCTTCACTCTCTCTATGAACCCTATAGCTAAGCAGAAGAGGGAAATAATCTGGGCAATTATTAGAAAAGTTAAAAACTCATTCATATTTATATCCCAACAAGTCAAACTAATAAACCAATTACATGTATTGTACTCATTTTAGAACATTTTCAAAAATGCATTGTTTCTCCATTCTCAAGGGACCTTGGTACTGCATGCCTTATCATGACTGTTTCCTGCTTCCATATTCCCACTGTACAAATTCTTTCAGTTTCAAACATTGTATGCATATAAGAGAAAACATGTAATGCATAAGTAAGCTCTGGAGGGGAATGTGAAATGAATACAGGCAGCCCATCACCCAGGCTAATTAATAACTGGAATACTCCCCAGTGCCTCTCCTCCCAGCAGTGACTCCTCTCCTGCTCCATCTCATGATGTCACTATAGTACTTTCCCAAGTTGTATCTGTTCATAATTGCTTTGCTTTTTAGAATGTAATTTTTATCACATTTATATGTGTCCCTGTATAACACACCATCTAGTTTTCCTTCTTCCTGGACTTTCTAAAAATTGTACCAGCTGATACTGGTCTCTGTAAGCCTTTCTAAATTCTCTTCGTGATAATCAAAACTAAGTCTGTTACTTGTCCCCAACTTCCCAGTATTGTCAGCAGTATTCAACACACTTGGCTAAGGGGAGGCAGTTGTCGCAGGTTATGGGGTGTGTACAAGGAGGTAGTAGTTCTGTTTTTGCTGGCTTATCCGCCAACCACCAGCCTTGGTGGATCATCAGAGGTTCAGGCGGTAGCAGCAGCAGAGTGGCAAGCAAGTTCTGGCTCTTCTAAGGACAGCAGCTAGCAGATGACCAGGGGGCCCTGGTGTGGCTGCATTACCTAGGAAACACACTCTCAAAGACAAAACTCTGAGATCTGTTATTTGCCCCACATGGGCTGGAATGCACTTATAACTACTCCATGACCCTTGCAAAGCAGGACACTGGTTGTCCATGACAGAATATGCACTGGCAAAATGGTATCTAAATTCCCGTCTGGTTGACTGGGATGAAGCACTTCCTGGAGGTCAAGGTGCTGCTGCATTCACCAGTAATGCGACTTCAAGCACTGCAGGTGAGATGGCTTTTTTCTCTCAGAATTATTTGGCACTGTTACACTCTCCTCCTTGAAATGCCTCCTTGGCTTGGGTCTCTCAGGAGTTTTTCTTCAACTTTGAAATATTGAGGTTCCCTGGGCTTACTCCTTGGAACTTCTCATCTACTCCTAGGTGATCTCATACAATCTTAGGACTTTCAATACCATATGCTAATAGTTCTCAAGTTCATACTGCCAATCTTGACATACACTGATATATCCAACTGCTAGTCAATACTTTGGGAAATAACCAGCTCACACATAAAAGAAATGTTGATTTTATCCTCCAAATCAGCTCTTCCCCCAGCCTTTACCATTTCAGTAAATGGTAACTCAATTTATCTAATTGTTTAAACAGTGGTCCTTAAATCAGGGGTGATTTGTCCCTCAGGGGACATCTGTCAATGTCTGGAGACATTAGTTGTCACAATGGAGGAGAGGGTGTGCTACCGACATCTACTGGAGTCCCCAGGTGCTGCTAAAAACTCCACAATTATAGATCAACTCCCCTCCCAAAAGAATCACCCATCCTGAAGTGCCAACAGTGCTAAGGTAGAGAAACCCTTGTTGAAGACAAAAATTCCGTGCTTCTTTTTTTTTCTTTCCACATTCAATAACCATTTAAAGATATATGTGAGATCGCATCACTCCTCTGCATGGCTTACTCAGTATGAAACCCATATTCCTCACTATGGTCTCTATTATATAATCTTTTTACTACTCTCTTCCTTGTTCACATTGGCCTCATGGATGTTTCTTTTTTCTTATTATGGTTTCAGGTTAATTGAGGGTACAAATAATTAGGTTACAATGTTTGCATTTGTTAGGTAAAGTCTCTCTTATGATTGTGTCCCACTCCCAAGAAGTGTGCCATATCCCCTAACACTGTGCCCATTATGTGGGAGCACACCCATCCACCTCCTTCTTTCTCCACGTTCCCTCATTCCCCCACCCCCCACCTTGAGCTGATTCGAGTTTTTCTCTAACAGGGGTGTGTATTAGACCGTCTACTGGCTTCATATTAGAATCGAGTACTTTGGATTCTTGCTTCTCCATTCTTATGATACTTTACTAAGAGGAATGTATTTCAACTCCAGGTTAATACAAGAGATGCAAAGTCTCCCTCTTTTTAAATGGCTGAATAGCATTCTGTGGCATACATTTACCACCACTTGTTAATCCATTCCTGGGTTGGTGTGCATTTAAGTTGTTTCTATGTCTTGGAGAGTGTAAATTGAGTTGCAATAAACAGTCTAGTGTAAATGTCCTTGTGATAAAATGATTTTTTTTTTTCCTTCTGGGTAGATGCCTACTAATGAGAGTGCAGGATGAAATGGGAGGTCTAATTTGAGTTCTTCGAGAATTATCCACACTTCCTTCCCAAAAGGTTGTATTAGTTTGCAGTCCCACCAACAGCGTAAAGGTGTTCTCCCCCTTCTCTCCACGCCCAGGCCAGCAGCTGCGGCTGTGGACTTTGTGATGTGGGCTTCTTGGATGTTTCTTGAACAAATTAAGGTGACTCCACCTCAGGACCTTTGCTCTTGCTTTTTCGTTTGCCTGGAAAACTCTTCCCCTAGATTACCACACATAATGCTTCCTTGCTTCATTCAGGAATATGCTCAAATATGTATAACTTTCTCAGACAATTCTTTGCCCAACAGTCTTGTCTAAAATAGCACTTTCTTTCCCCTAACCCTACTAACATCTGCTATTGTATGGTAATTATTTCATTATTGTTTGTTGTTTATTTCTTCTAACTAGAATATAAGTTCCATGAAAGGAGGGGTTCTTTGTTGTTCACCTGCTGCCTACAACATGAATAAGTACTTATAAATTCACTTGCTTATTCATTGAATCATTCATTTATTCAACAAATAGCCAGGCATTTTTCCAGATTCCAGAGACACAGCATTGAACAAAACAGACAAAAACCAGAAGGAAAAAAAAAAACACTTCCTCGTGGAGTTTACATATTTTTTGAACAAATTAATGAGTTATTAATGCTATGACCTTAAAGAAACAAATATAGTTTATCTATCCATAAAAATTAATTTTTAAAAGGAAGAAAGAATAAAGCATTAGGTGCTGGCTAACTTTCTAATAAATCTTCCCAAATTTTCACTGACAAGAATTACAAATATAGATCAAATTTTAAAAATATTGGGACTATATTTCATGCTTTATAAAAATCACTACCTTAGAAACTAAATGAACTCTATGGTTTGGAGTTTGGTTTTTGGTTAATGTGAAAATATTTCATCATATTAGTGTGGATTTCCTAATTATTTTAGGTTATTTTAGGTTTCCTAATTATTTCAGGTTCCAAAGAAGCACATACATAGATAATGAAAAATCTGGCTTATCCGCTATTTCAAGAGTGTTTCAATATTTCATTTTCTGAACTTGGGAATATAAATACTTTGAGGAACCAGACTTTGTGTTCCTAGAAATTGGAAGACACACAAAAATGATTGTATGTATTTCAAAGTCTACAGTTTCATTATAAGAATATTAAATGTATTAAAACTTCTTCTGAGGTTACCATTCTAAATTATCTTCCAAAAATTTTTACAGTTTGCTTTCTAATTACAAAAAACTATTTATTTTTTGTCATGTTTATTGTTCTACAAGAAATAAAAACACATTTGGATAATGATCTTTATAGAAAATGAAGGGGAAAGGGCATAAAATGATTAATGATTTTAGTAGAAATCCTATAAATCAAATTAATGTACACTCATTATCTTTGAAAGGAGTAGGACAGAATGAAGACATACTGTGTGCATGGTGTGGTACTAACTAGAAGACTAAAACATGAAACCACTTTCAAAATTGGACCTTAACACTGTTACCAACATGACTTGTGTGCACTTGAGTCAAAAAAAGTGAAAATTTAACCTAAAACAAACCAAGAGCAAACTTGGAAGAGTGGTTTAGTGATTTATAGGGTTTGTGTCTTAAATTGAAAAATTCAACTACATGAACATTAGAAAGATACACTAGGGTTGAAGATAAAATACAGGGTATCTAATGAGATGTGAATTTCAGATAAACAATAAATAAATTTGTCCCATGCCATTTTTTATATTAAAATTTATTATCTGAAATTCAAATCAAACTGGGTAACCTTTACTCCTATTTGCTAAATTGGCACTCCTGTGGACCACGATAAATCTAAACTCTGTATGTTTCAGAAAGATAAGGTTCAAGCCATACGGTCCGTTTGAGGACGGTCAAGCGGTCCACCAGAGCTATAAATTGCCAGTTCTGTCTCTTTCCATCACCCCACCTCTTTTTGGAGAAAATAAAAAATGTTTTGGGGAGCTTTGAAGTGCAGTCCAGTCAAAGAAACTAAACTACAAAAGAAGAAAGATGTTGGCTGGGTAACAGTAGTTACTGAAGACAGACATGCATGTTCCAGAGAGAAGAACAGGAGGGTGGGGGTGAAGGGCACAGATGCGCCCTTGAACCTTTGCAGACAGAATGCGCCGCCAGGACAGCGCGGGCAGACCCGTTGCCGCGCGCGCCGGGCAGGGCAGGGCCGCGGCAGGGGAGAGTGGGGGCCGGTTACTGCGTAACCGCCGGGGGGTCCAGGGCGTGGAGTGCTACATCTGCAGGGGCCCGCCGGGGTAACCTGACCGGAGAGCAGGCGACCCCCAGGTTCTCACGTCGCCCCCCCTACTCTCCAACCCTCTCATCCTGTATCCCCGGATCCCCGAAGGAGGGAACGGTCGGTCACCCGCTGCTTACTGGTTTGAGTCAACCTGGAGATGGAGAAGCAGGAGAAGCTGAAGAGCACAGCGGCGACGAGGGCGATCATCACGTTCACCTGCTTGGGCCTCATGGCGCTGGCGGGACTGCGGGACGGCGGGCAGCTGGGCGGGTTGAGGGCGGCGGGCAGCGCCAGCGCCTGGGACTCCGAGGCTGAGCGCGTGGAGCCCGCGCCGGAACACGCGACTCTGCGCTCCCTGCCCTCGGCGTCGCTTGCGTCCGCCGCCGCACACCTGCTGTGGGAACTCCCCCTTCCCACAGACCTTTCGCACCCTTCCTTCCTGTCCTACAGTGCGGTACATGCTCTAAATCTCTTGCTAGAGCTGCTGGCAGCAATAAACTACGGTACAGAGCCCCACTGTCTGGCGCGTGGTGGGTGCTCAATAATAGTTTTTTCTCCTGTAGTAGTTTCTCATACTTTTAGCCAAGTCTGGGATACACTGGAAGAACATCAATAGGATGAGACTCTCTTTGGGCTCCTTGATCTATTATTTTCTATAGAAAATAATAGGAGGGTCTAAACCCTCCTCTTATTTGGGCCTTATTGGCAGCGTCTGGTTATAAGTCAAACCAGCCCTGCACCACACTGGCTGGGCTAGTTTAGGGAGAAAGCCTGAGGATGCTATTATAAGTTTGCATTTTTTCATGTGCTAATGGCCAGATCTCCAAAGAGAGCACTGGGAGAGATAAACATCTCAGCTTTAGTGTCCTTCATGCCTTCAGACTGTTGGTACTGCCAATTGCTAAGCTTTTCTGGAAGCCAGAAGGCCTGGAAGTTTGGCTCGATGTACTGGATTATACAAACCTGCCTTCTGGGGGGCAGAGCAGATTGGAGAAAGAGTAGATGAGACTAGGAGAAGGAAGCTATCCAGCATAAAGAGGTATCTCCAAAATCAGGACCAGGTTCACATTTTCAGTGTTCTTCCAGCCCTTACGCTTGGATATGCCACATCAGAGCCAAGATGTCTACACTTCACCAAGCTACTGTCTTCCTAAAGTCCCTGGATTTTATCAATGGCACCATAATTATTCTTATGATCAGTTTGACCCACTTCGCTTAAATCCCATCATTTATGAAATATTTACTATTCTTTGAAGTGTCTCATTTTTGGACTGTTTTTGTTGCTATCGATTACCCTACACAGATTATTAAAATGATACTGAAACTGGTCTGTCTACGTGATCTACCCTCCGCAATCCAGGCTTCACACCAATACCAGGTACCCTTGGCAGCTCACCTCTGTGGGCTGACACCCCTGTTTAAGCAGCTCCACTCCTAGAATGAGAAAGATCCATGGCAGGTCCCCCCCCCCCCTTTCTCATTGTCTCCCAGGCTTCCTTAATTGCCTCTGGGACCTGTCAGGCTGTTTTCTTTTCATTCTACTCTGAATGCATCATGTTCCCTTCTCTTTTTCTACACCCTCTTACTGTTTATACTCAACTCACAATGTTCAGTGTCTTTTCTGACCACTCAATTTTTTCCCACATCTCAAGGTCTCATGTTTTATCTCTTTTATGAACCAAAACCTGATGACAGCAGACTGCTCTGATTTCCTCATCTCCAAACTTCTTTAATTTGTAAGGTCTCTACCCTTCCTAGTGATAGATGTCACCAGGTACTTGGGAATAGGAGCTTCCAAAATGATCCTAAGTTACACTTATGGTTAAGGGAGAAACATATTCAAAGCAGAGTAAGTTATTGGTAGTTTTCCTAGGAAATGTACTTAACAAGTGTTAGCCTCACTAGTTAAGCAGGTTAAGGGAAGGATATTTTTACCTAGATGCCTGAGGTTTCTTTGCTGTGTGCAATAGACAAGCCCTGGGGAGAAAAGCCCTGACTGTGGGCAGAAGCTGGACAGCCTATTTCTATGGGATGACATTGGAGATGAGGAGGGAAAGCTGCTTAAGAACTAATCTTCCTGACAAGGTTTCAGTTAAACAAGAGAAGTTCTAGGGATCTCTTGCATAGCATGGTACTATAGTTAATAATGTATTGTAGGTTTCCAAATTGCTAAAAGAATGGGCCATAAATGTTCTTACCACAAAGACATAAGTATGTGAAGTGACAGATATGTTAATTAGCCTGATTTGATCATTCCACAATATGTACGTCATTGAACCTCACATTGTACACCATACACACAATACAATTTTATTGCTAGTTAAAAATAAAATGACATAAACACATTTTAAAAAATAACTAATCCTCCCAAATAATATATCAATGGAACAAGCCTGCATACATAAACCTTGTGAAATAAGCCCCATAAATATATATAATTATCATCAATTAAAAATAAAATTAAATACATTTTTAAAAGCAAATGAATCCCCCAAATAAGCAAATTATTAAAACAAGTTTGCATGCATAAACCTTGTGAGCAGGATCAGTGCAAACAATGAGAACCAAAGAAAATTTTGGTATGTTTCATTATCTTGATAGTTTATATGAAAAACCTCAGTATAAAAAAGTCTAATTGGACAAATATATGCGCCTGAAAAAAAGAAAATTCTAGGGTTGTTTCCACTGCTGAGGTAAGGAAAAATAATTCAGTAACCAAGAACTTCTAGTTATTAAATCTCTATTAATTGAGCTCTAATTATTTCTGAGTAGCAATAGATTTTCATAGAGATTGGAGGGAGAAACCAGGAAATGTAATGGAAGAGCAGGTAGGGTTTTAATCTGTCCACATAGTCCATGTCTGTTGGGAAACCCAAAAGAGACCACGATGCTAAGCACCGAAGAACGATCTACTGTATATACTCGAGTATAAGCCGAGTTTTTTCTGCACAAAATTTGTGCCGAGTTCGGGTTTTTCGGCACAAATTTTGTGCCGGAAAAACTCGGCTTATACTCGAGTATATAGGTCTTTATTCAAATCACTGAGACTTTTTATAACAAATTTCTTGCATGCAGAGACATTTTGTACCTGCATCAATACTTTTAGATCCAAGAGGAGAAAAGCCAAACTTACTTCTTTTTAAATTTCTGTACGTTTTGTCATCTTAAGATAAACTGTATCATTATAAGTCAAATCTTTTTAACTAATCCAAGTCACAAATACAAATAAACATGTTTTCGTCATATTCACTATTTATTTGCTTCATAACTTTGATTTAAACATATTAGCAACAAATTAGTTAATACCAGCTCTAGGAACAAACTCCTAAACTTCCATGGCTTAGCACAATCAACGTTTGTCCTTGCTCAAGTAATGTCTGATACCAGAAATTCCAATTGGTTGGCAGTTTCCCACATGATTAGTCAGAGGCCTCAATGCTTCAGTTGTGTGGTTACCTTCTCTTCTGGGGTACTGGAATTCTCTCTATTCCACTAGAGAATTGGAGAAAAGCATGTGGAGAAGAAAGTTTGACCAGAACTGACACAACTTAATTCTGCTCTAATTCTATAGGTGAGATGAAAGACTGGGAAATATCTCCCTGGCTTGGCCATGAAAGGAGATGAGGGAACTTCACCTTGGCTGGCCAGCTATCCTCTGCCTTGACGAATGAACTGAAATCAAAATGATAACTATTCTCAAAACATTTAACTCCTCTCTCCTCAAATGATTCAATTCCTAGCTTTTTAATTCAAGAAATTAGTATAATTGGCTGGGCATCATGGCTCACACCTGTAATCCTAGCGCTCTGGGAGGCTGAGGCGGTGGATTGCTTGAGCTCATGAGTTTGAGACCAGCCTGACCAAAATCAAGGCCCCCCTCTCTACTAAAAATAGAAAAACCTGAGGCAAGATGATCGCTTAAGCCCAAGAGTCGCAGGTTGCTGTGACCTATGACACCATGGCACCCTGCCCAGGGCGACAGCGTGAGACTCTGTCTAAAAAAAAAAAAAAGAAAAAAAAAAAAGAGAGAGAGAGAGAGAGAGAGATTAGTATAACTAAGAAGGAGCACAGTAGTATTAGAAAGGAAAATATAATACCTATTTAAATATGTAGCTATTTTTTATACTTGTTGGAAATGTAAGCAACGCCACTGTTCACTAGCAATGTAGTGTTGGGAAAGGTTTTAAATATTCTCTAAGCTTGGGGTACCTCATTAGTAAGATGAAAAAAATATTAAATATATTTGAGTCCTGTGGGGGCTACGTTGTTCCCATATCTTATATTATTCCTGGCCTATATGCTTGGGCTTCTGCGATCAGGGGATTTTTTTTTAATGGCATCTTTAAACAGCTATTGTTCCGGTTAGCATTCATCTGTCTCTTACCACACTAGTGGCTTAGGTAAAGGACAAGTCATTATTCTACCCATTATTACATGGCTTTGGCACTACTGTGTCTACTTAAACCGCCCAGGTGGCCACTCCTAGTGGATGGCAGGCATTTTGTCCACTTTTCGAACAAACTTAATTTTTACTGTGGGCATCTGTTTGCTCCACTGTCATCCTCCCTTGGAAATACCACAGGGCCTTCCACAATTGCATCTCCTGCACTGGGGGTATTCTTAACTCATCAAGATTCTCAGATTCCTGACTACATAGCTGGAGCATTGGTTACTATTTAGGACTCTATAAGTGTCCAAACATTGCCATGAAATAAAAACTAAGTTCTTCCTCCACTGTCATGTACACTGCTCTCAACTCAGCCCATGGCATGAACTTATCTTTGCATTATTTGACTGGGTTTTCACTGTCTCTAACGCAAATAGTAACAGACTTTTATGTTGGCATTCCTGGTATACAAGAACTTTCACAAATAAACCAAAAAACTTATTCTATTTTAGTGGAAGGAGAGTCACGAGGTGTAGATCATTTGGCAACAGGAGACTGCTAATTAGCCAGTCCTAAAGCAATGATGTTACCTGCTCTTGCATGTGTTGTAACTGCCCCAGAGATACCTCTCATGACGCGAATTCTTTTGAGAATTTGAAAATTTTGTTGTGCAACTTCCTCTTTATTACAACCTCTTTATGATATAACCTGTGATATAATAGGTAGTGCAGATCTTAACAATTTCATGCTCTTAAATTGCAGGCACTGTTTTTGCTAGAGCCCAATAGTATGCTGGCAGATTGGTTGTCTAAGAAACTGGTCCCCAGGAACTTTTTGAGCCCAAAAATCTGAGTCATTGCCACAAGGTGGCAGCATTATATTTCAGGTCAAGCCTCTAATTTACATGCATTGTACTAAAGTGTCAGAAATTTCTGAAATCATTTGTGAATGTGCTAGAATCCTATAATCCCAGCAGCGTACTTGGGCCACTCCTATTACATATATATTTATTTTTTAGCTTGTAAAATAGCACTTCAAAGTGTGTCTTGTTTTTATTGGCAGTGTCCTGGAAGGAGAGTGATTTATTACTGACTGTAAAATACTTCTCCAAAGTTATTTTTAGAAATTTCAGGGATTGGGCTAGGTTCTGAATCTCATCTGGATTGACTAACCATTCCGCTAGTCAAATGTGTCGCTATAGCTCTCAGATCTCTCTGAATTTCTCCCTCCAAGGGGGAAATCATCATAGTATCATCAATATAATGAATTAACTTGATTTTGATGGCGATCACGTCTAAATCTAATCTTACCAAATTGTGGCAGTGAGTTGGAGCAATTAGTATATCCTTAGAGAAGGGCTATAAAAATATATTTACTATTACATTCCCTCTCATGGATAGGCGAACTATGCTTGACTTCTCTCTGAGATCAAAATGATTGCCTTCACTTAAGCTACCACTAGAGAACAGTCATGTTTAGCTTGCTGGACCTCTTGTATAGCTGATGCGATGTGGGGCACAGCAGACACTTGTTTAAATCACAGAAACTACCTTGTTTAAATCCTGACAGTTAACAGTTATCTCCAACACCTTCTCCTTTTCTCCTGGGCCCCATAAGATTTGTAGGAAGCATTAGTGGAGATTAGCACTTTTGCTCCCATTGTTTCTTAATGAACGATGAGATTTCCTATGTCTTTTTAGAATCTGACATTACCTGACATTTACTACAAAGGAGGGTTTTTCTAAGTCTCAGGGCTTCCATTTTGCATGCCTAATTAAAACTAAACGAAAGGAAGTCTTTTTAAAAGTCATTTTGGCTTTAAGCTGGAAATGATAAGGACTTTCATCACATCCATTCTAATTGCATATTCAGTGGAAAGTAAAAACTGAATTTTTTTTTCTTTCTTATTTCTCCATCTGCAGCTTTGTAATGATTCTGGTGCTATCTTCTGTAACATCTATATAGGCTCTAAATTTCTATTGTCATATCTTGTTATTGACTTTTCATTTCCCTGATGGTATCATGGTACATGTTATACCATCATTATGGTACTTTCAATAATCCCCCCAAATTTTCCAATATCTCTGCCACTCAACATGAACCACATAACACAACCTTGGACACCCCTCCACCAGGGGTAAAATGAGGATTTCTTCTCCTTCAAGCTATTCCTCCTTCTTTCCTTACAACTTTAATGAATGAATTAAAATCATTACCCTATGCTAAACACACTTTATTTTCCTAGTTTCTTTCAGCATCATTGGATTTAAACTCAGCCAGCCTGGGGTAACTGGAATAAATCTGGTAGGGACCATAGGTAGGTATCCTTTCTCCCTTCTCTCAACTATTGTTAATGTGCTGCTAAATCCTTTGTAGGGATCCTATCAATTTCCTCCTTCTCCATTCCCCCTCCCCTACCTTAAAAAAATAATCATATAAATTATACTGCCTAGGCAGCACCTGTGGCTCAAAATGTAAGGCGCCGGCCCCATATGCTGGAGATGCCGGGTTCAAACCCAGACCCGGCCAAAAACTGCAAAAAAAAGAAAAAGAAAAAAGGAAGAAAGAAAACATTTAAATTATACTGCCCAATTCAGTGTTTATTTTCCTTGTTTTTGTTACTATCTTCATCTCAGCCCAATAGTTTTCTTCCGGATACCTTAAACTTCCTTTTCATTGATAAAGCTTATTATTAGTAGAGGTAAGAACAAGATTTCCATGGCATTCTGTGTATTACCTTGTTCTCTCATGAAAAGAATCACATGGGAAGTTCATGCATGAGGGATTCCCTATAATCACAGTCTCTATCATAGTTTGGGGCAGAGTCATGCTACTTGTCATCATAAAACCAGTCAAGTTTCCATTGCCTTTAATATTTTTAAAGTTTCCACAGTTTACTGTTAACAAAATGAGTACAGTATGAAGTTTTCCTTCTCCAAATATATTTGCTGCATCTCAAATTTCACTCGCTCCAAAGGGGCATCACTATTTAATTTGGGTCCTCTGTGGATCAAATACTGAACACTGAAACAAGATGTCAGTAGTTATATCAAATAATTCTTCCTATTAAGCAGTTTCTAATATCAACAGTCTCATGGTTGGTTAGTCTGAGACTCTAAGAAAGTAGAGATTCCTCAGTACTGCTTAGAAATATAACCAAGCTCTAATCTGCTGTAGCCTTTGCTTTCCATATGCATGTATATGATAAGGCCAGGTAGAACCACACTGGTTTGTTGAGAGACCTAGAGATCTAGGTCCCACATTCTCTGTGAAGCCTCCTATCTTAGGACTTAACCTCCTTTAGCTAGTCATATGAAAGAAGAAAACCAAAGACAACAAGACAGAAAGAGAGATGGCTGGTCTTTTCTGAGGAACAGAGTTGGTTATATATCAACCAGTTATATGCAAATGAATTAGCGGTAAATTGTAAAAGCAATTGGCATGCATAGGCCCTTTTAATGTATGATGACTATATGCAGTTCAATCAATTTCTCAAGTTCTGACACAGCAGATTAGCATTCTCTTCTCTTGGGGAAAAAACATGGATAAAAGTAAGCAAACACAAAAGTATGGACACAAAAAGGAGACCTCTCTGCACTACCTACAGTCAGTATAGCACTTTGAAAAGGCAAAAAGGTTACATATAAAATTATCTTACTTTCCATTATTTAAAAGCCTTGTGTACTAATGGAGAAACTCCTGAAATGGAATTTAGTTTCTAAGTTCTAATCTGTCAAATTGGCTGTGAATTTTGCCTTTCTGAACCTTTAGACCACAATTAACAAAATTAAATTAGATGATTTTTCAGTTCCCTTCAAGGTTTATAATTCTATGATTTTATCATTATAGCATTTGTCTGGAATTCATTATCAAGTTCATTGTTGGTTGCCCCTGCAGGGCAAGCAAGATAACTAATGCACTCTGCACATGTCTATTATTCTACAATTAGTCCATTTTAAAAATGCTGATTGAGATGTGGGAAATTTGTATTGCTTGCTTCAGTTTGTGTTAACAAGGAGATGAAGGGAATACACATATATACACTTACATAGACTGTTTCTGAAAGTATAAGCAATGCCACTGAGAAACAAGAAGTCTTAGGTGGGTGGATGGGAGTTATTTTTAATGTCAGTTATCTTTTATGCTTAGATTTTATCTTCTACCTTACTCTTTCTCCTCCAGCTACACTGGCCTTTTCCACTGTTCCTCTATTTCAAATATGGTCCCTCTTCTAGGCCTTTGCACTTGCCATTTTTGTGCCTGGAATGCTTTGCCTCCAGATACTTTCATGGTACTCTCTCTCATTTCATTCAATAAGGCTCAAGTGTCATCTTATTACTGAGGCTTCCTTGACCACACTGTGTGTAATGACTTTCCCCACTCATGCCCTAATATCCCCCTGATATCCTTAATTCTTAGCACCACTTGACATACTAAATATTTGCCTTATCAGTGTGTAACTCCTGGGAACACAGTCTGGTGTGTAATAGGCAACCAACGCATACTTGTTTAATTAATAAACGTATTGTTGTAGGTTTTTAAAATATCATGTTACATAAATTATTTTTTCAAACAAAACAAGCAGTTAAGGAATAAATGTTTGATGAATTAACTGTTAGACGTTTATTTTAGGATAAAGTCAAAAATTCTTTTCTCAACACATAGGGCTCTCCTAATCTGCCACGTATTAGGCATGGGCGTCAATTAACCTAAATTCTTTCTCCTCTTCCATTAAGCGGGGCTATTAATAACGACTTCACATTATTAAGATTCAATGTAAGTGAAAGCGCTTTTGTAACCTTTGGCGCTATAAACGTTACCATAAGTATACGGTTTTTGCCCTGCAAGCCACCTGACATTTGAGAAGTCTAAGAGCCGCGGTAGGAGATTCCACACCGCCTCTGCGCGTGCGGACGTTGCCAAGGAAACCGTGAGGGCGTCCCTAGGGCATAGCAGCTAGACCTCCCTTCAGCGTTAGCAATAGGTGGAGCGCGGGCCAATCGGAAGAGGCCGGAGGGGCGGGGCGGGCAGTGTCCGGGGAAGGCGGTCCCGCGGCCTCGCTCCCTGACTTCCGGGTCGCGGTGCTTGAAGGGAACGCTCCGCAAGTAGCGTCGTTTCCGTTGCCGGCTCTTTGCAGTTGGGGAAACCGAGGCAGCTTCTGCTCCTCCTAGTTCTCCGCTCCTGTGAGGTGGATGCTGTTTCTTTTCCTATTGCCTTGTGCTGCTTAGGTGCGGCTGCGCTGAGAGTGCGCGGGCTGCGCGAGCCCTGCGGTGCGCTGCGGGAAATCCGCGGAGCGCCTGCGTCGGCCCGGCTTTGTGCAAGCTTTCACTCCCACTCGCGGGCAGCGCGCGATGGGGACTCCGGGCAGCGACTCCCCGAGGTCTGGGATGCCCAGGCGCCGCGAGGCTTGGGTTTCCTCTACTTGGCAGTTCTGTTTCTTTTGTCCTGATGAGCGCGAACTCGGTGGTTTCCTTTTAAAGATACAGACCAGACCAGCTGTGTTATGCACAGTTTTTGCATTCATCTGCGGGGATTTCGAGTTTGACAGTCCCTCAGGCCTAAATCCAGAAATTACGTGTCCGTGAGAATGTTTAAGACAGGAAGGATGCACATTTTTTATAAGTATCCCCCTCTTACTTGCATCTCTCCCTCCCCTCATTAAGAGGCTAAAGAATTTTCTTATGACATAAGATCCAGTTCATCGAGTGTGTAGTGGTGGGGTTTTTTGTTTTTTGTTTTTTACTCTTAATTGCATTTCTGCCCTTCACCTATGGAACTGAAAATCAAGAGTTGGCTGGGGTGCAGTGTAAACTCCGAGTTCAACTTGTATATGACAGTTTGTAAGCCATAGGTCTTGTTTTTATTGGCTGGCATCACCTGACTGAACAGCTGTAACGAAGAAGAGCGTATTCCCAACGTAACAATTCTGATGTTGAGTACATTTTAATTGTTGCTTTGTTGGACCTTACTTGTTCTTCTTGAACGATTGAGCCCCAATTTTCAAATGATGAGAAATTAAGATGTGACACTACGAAATGAAATACAACTATTTTAGCAAAAAGTGCAGACCATTTTGCTGTCATTCTTTCAGGCCGTTAAATAGCTTGACTAAGTTTTGGTTTTTACACATTTTTAAAAAGTGATAAATTGCCCATTTAACCAGCCGTCAACTAATCTAAGTGGTTTATAGTACATCAGATTTTGTTTTTGTAGATGCCTAATTAAACGCTATCACAAAATACACATCGGAATAATTGACTTTAGTATCATTTGAGATTTGATTGGATAGATAAACTAATATTTTAAGTTTAAAATTTAATTTAAAATCATTAAGTTTGTCTCATATATTTCCTCTCCTAGGAAAAAATGTTTATTTCTTTGTGGGAGTTCTTCTATGGGCACTTTTTGCGATTTTGGATGAAATGGCTCTTACGACAGATGACTGGAAAGTGTGAATTGCAGCGAATTTTTGATACCTATGTGGGTGCACAGAGGACTCACAGGATAGGTAATGTAATTCAAAAAAGAAAAATTGAAAACAAACTTTAACTCTTGAGTATTTCATCCCAATACTCACAGTGACAGATGTACTCCTTGTGTATCTTGATTAAGTCACTTAAAATGAGTCTTACTTTGAATCCTTCTAGCTCTAAAATTGTATGATGTTATAGAAAAAGAAAGTGATAATTTAAATCCTTATGTGTGCAAAGAATTATCCGCTCTGGCTCTTTAAATTTATCAGTTTCTAGATGATAGTTGGAACTTATTTTCTAGAGAAAAAGTTCTATATTCATCTAAACCCTTTGAAATTTTCTCTCAAAGGATGGGAAGAAACAATGTTTTGACTTAGATTCATTTTTATACTTAGCATTGTTCAACAGTCTTTTAATTTGTTATTCAGTTTCTTTATTTGCGAAAGGACAGTACTAAGGTATTCAGGGGTTTCTAGGAAAGATTAGACTCAAAATCTTCACTGTTCAGTACTGTAGCCAGTAGACATATATATCAAACACTTGAAATGTGGCTAGTCTGAATTGAGATGTGCTATAAGTGTGGTATACACCGGAGTTTAAAGAACAGTGCCGCTCTATTACCCTTTAAAATACATCACTTTTTCAATGCATAATTGAAAATATTGCTGTAGATTAGAACACAGATGAATAACCAATGTAGGGTATGAAGTCACTTCTGTTCAGACATGGTAAGGAAGGCCAGGGAAGTGACTTAGCTAAAGCTCTCTGTTTAAATAGAAAATAGTGAATTAGGCGGGTCTTTTTTGTGTGTTGACAAGTGTGCTTCTCCTAAGAAACCAACCCTGTAAGTTTGGGGGAGTGGGGTGTTGCCAATCTGAACTTGTATCCAAGGCAACACTGAAGAATGACAGATAGAAGCTGCCTTAAGGGCAGCTGGATGATTAAGTTTAATTGCTTTCCTGGTTTTCTTACAACTTCATGGCTGACTTAAATTATTGCCTGCCCTTTTGATTTGCCCCTTTGACTACTTAGAAGAACAAAGTACATTTTGATAAGAATCTCTGCAGGCTACACGAGCAGCTGTTTTCTAGAGTAGGAGAATCTATTAGACTTTATTGTATGGGTAAGGCATTTTTCTTGAATTTTCAAATTGTTGAGAAAAAGGAGAAGATTTGCAGTTGGGTTGGAAAAAAATTTTTTTAAATAAACAATAAAAATGCTTTTGTCTTTCTTGAAACAGAGGCTAAGAATGGAGAAACTATTTTGCTATTTATCTGTTTTAAGCAGTGTTTTTCAAACTTTAGTCTCATAGCACACTTGAACGTCTAGTTAAACTTTCGTGGCACACTTAAATTATGTTGATCAAAAAAGAGTAAAAAAAATTAAAAAAAAAAAAGAATACACTTATGTGGTTTGAACTTCTTTAAAAAATAATTTAATTATCTTTTAAAAATTTTGTGGCACACATAAGATGTGTTACCGCGTACTGGTTGAACATCACTGGCCAGATAATCTAAGGTGTTTGCTTTTTTCTTTTACAATTCAGTTGCTATCACATCAAATCTAAACATTTACTCAGGCTAACAAATGAAGAAAACGTAATACAAAACATTGTTGCTGCAGTCTTAAAATGAGTTTTTAAGACCTGGGCTATTCTGAGGCAGGTACAAATGAATTTGCTATGGTTGATAGATTCCTTGGGGGTTGGCACAGAAACAGATGACCCTAGGTTATGAGGTTAGACTCACCTCTTTGGCTTGTTATGCTTTGTTTGATTGAAGTATTTGGAATCATATCTATGCCATTCTGTAAGTTTACATTTTAAAATGTTCATTGTGTTATTCATGTAGAAATTATAGCTCCTATAACTATTCAAGTGATTTATTACTGGTATGATATTTTTTGTATTGATTTGTGGAGTAATTCATAAATAGCATCTAAGTAATATTCTTTTTTTTTTATTATTCCAGAAAATTCCTTGACATACTCCAAGAATAAGGTAGGATCCTGTTAAGCTGATAATTCTAGAAATAGAATTATCTGAGCATATTTTTCCTTTAAAGAAATGTTTCAATTTTAGATTTATTTTTGAGGTTCTACTAGAAGAGTTTTCTCTCTAAAGAGCATTGAGTATAATTTTCCTTATTTAGAAGTACTATACTGTTTTCAAAACATTTTGTCTGTATATATTTTTATGCACAAAGAAGGGATTTGAATAATTATCTGAGGTTTTATTTATTTTGCCTTGAGAGTTGATTGCTTTAGAGAGAAAGCCTTCTTGTAGACTGTATCCTTAGGATAGATTATGTAAGAGAAAAACAGGTAATTTTCCAAATAAGTCGGCTTGGCACCTGTAGCTCCGTGTCTAGGGCACCAGCCACATACACTGAGACTGGCGGGTTTGAACTTGACCCAGGCCTGCCAAACAAAAGTGACAACTACAACAAAAAAATAGCCGGGCGTTGTGGCAGGTGCCTGTAGTCCCAGCTACTCTGGAGGCTGAGGCAAGAGAATCGCTTAAGCCCAAGAGTTTGAGGTTGTTGTGAGCTGTGATGCCATGACACTTTACTGAGGGTGACAGTGAGACTCTATCTCTACAAAAAAAAAAATAAAATAAAATAAAATAAAATAAAAAAAATAAATAAATAAGTAAAATAAGTCATGTTCATGCTATATATTAATTGGCATTTGCTATGTAACATACTATTAGAGAATTTCAGGGGCATAAGTCAATATATTATTTCTAATATATCTGTGGGTCAGCTGTAAATGCTCTTCCTTGAGCTGGTGCCAAATTCAGGTATATTCCCTCATTTCTTCTGGGTCCCAGGTTTGTGGGGGGTGGGAATAGTAGGTAGCTGCTAGATATTCTCACAGTGGATAACTGAAGACCCAACCCCACAGACGTATTTAAGTCTCTTTGTGTGTGTCATATCTATTAGCATCCCATTGGTTGACATAAGTTAAATGGCCAATCTTAAGTCAAGGAGTGGAGAAAATTGTTATACCTGCCATATAATTCAATTATAAGGCAGTGAAAAAAATTAGGACCAATAACTCAGTCTTCAACATGCTATTACTTCCCTATAGTAGTTCACAATTTGTTATATAGGTAGATTATTTGGTGTAGCAAAGATTGAATATGGTCACTAGACAATTGTTTAAAATCCCTTAATAGATCACAACCAATATTAAGCAACCACAAAATGAATAGAATAGAAAATATTTAGAAATCATTGGTCATAATAATGTTAAATATTGTTTTAGTAAAGTTTCATTTTAGTTATGTAGGGGTGTGTGCACCTCTGTATATTTTAGATATTCATATGAATGTTTGTACTTGGTCATGATGCAAAATGTGGATCAGGATCAAAAATTCTTGGCTTGTTACTCTCCAGTCATATTGATATTACAGATTAATGCCAGGAACAAAAGGACCTAGTTGAGTGTTATAAGCATGTCTGTTATGTCCTAGAATGACCTATAAAATAGGATCTTTACTGATTTAGTTACAATGTTTTATTTACAAATAGTCTATGCTAGAATAACTCGTGCATAATGATTATTAGAGGGAGGAGTCCAGAGTTCTCTCTTTTGTTCAGAAGTATTAGAGAGTGATTAATATATGTTTTTTAAATGAGAATGCAAGGGACATGTTAGTTTTAAAAACTCTAGTGCTTCTCAGATCCATTCAAGGACTGAAATGATTACCATATAGCATTTCATCATTTCTTTGGGATACACCAAAGAAGTAAAGGCTGATATTGAATATAATTATAAATAGGAGTTTTAGAGAAGGAAAAAGTAAAAGTGACTAGAATATTTTAGACTTTATGGTAGTTGTTATAAGGTAAGAAAAATAAAATGTTCACTATTTTTTAAATTTTCTGGCTATTAAAAAGTTCACTTAAAGTAATCATGAGACCCTGACTCATAAAAAGAAAAAAAAAAAAAGAAAGAAAGAAAAGGAGGAGTGGATTAAAGATGGCGGCTGAGTAACAGCTTCCCTATAACTGGGCTTGGCAAATATGGGGAGACAAGACTCCAGACATCTCTGGCCGGTGGAATCTGCCTATGATCATCCTTTTGAGGATACAGGGAGCCAGCAAGGGACTTCTGGACCCCAGGAGGAAGAGAAAAACAGTGGAAAACTGGCAAGTGGCTGCGTGTGTTCAATCAACCTAATCACGCCGGCAACCGTGAGTACAAGCAGCAGTGAGACTGCAAACCAGAAAGGCCTTACCTGTGAACCTTTTTGGTGTTCTTGGACTTGGCACTCAGTTGAGCTGCATTGGGGAGAGCTTGAGCAAAAGTGTGGAGAACTTTGGGCCAGCTCTGCGGCCCCAAAGGGAGCCACTGAGCTGGGCTAAGTGAAAGCCATTGTGTGGAAAAACTGCTCTGGCAAGCTTTGCCCTCAGGGTCCCAGAGCAAGGATC
>CAUYPK010114096.1:0-31886 GCA_963574355.1 Loris lydekkerianus | reverse complement strand
TGCAGTGCATCTTACAAGGGTACATGTGAAATTAGTAAATGTAGAATATAAATGTCTTGACATTTTAACTAAGAAAATGCTAGGAAGGCTATGTTAACCAGTGTGATGAAAATGTGTCAAACGGTGTATAAAACCAGTGTAGGGTGCCCCGTGATTGCATTAATATACACAGCTATGATTTACCAATAACAAAAAAGAAATTATGTAACTGTATATCAAAAGAAAAAAGCATAAATAAATTATAAAAATCCAAAAAACCAAAAAAATAAAATAAAAATCTTTTACCTTATTCACATTTCATTTAAAGTGATGCTTTGATGTACTATTATGGTCTTCTCAGCAACACAATGGTGGTTCAGCCCATGAGAACCAACATTAGCAATCCATTTCACCTGTGTCATTGACATTTTTGATAGCTCAGGCTCAGGCACAATTAAGCCTTAAAACTTCTATCGCAGGCCAGGCCTAGTGGCTCACGCCTCTAATCCTAGCAGTCTGAGAGACTGATATGGGAGTATCATTTGAGCTCAGGAGTTTGAGACCAGCCTAAGCAAGAGTGAGATTCTGTCTCTACTAAAAATAGAAACATTGGCTGGGCATCATGGTGGGTGCCTGTAATCCCAGGTACTTGGGAGCTGAGGCAGGAAGATAGCTTGAACCCAGGAGTGTGAAATTTCTGTGAGCCAGGCTGACATCATGAACTCTAGCCTGGGACAACAGAATAAGTCCCTGCCTCAAAAAAAAAAAAAAAAAAAAAAAAAAGAAAGAGAAAGAAATAGAAAGAGAAAAAAGAGAGAGAAAAAAATAATAAAAACAACCTGCATAGCATATGCAAGTACTGAGTCCTTCCTTGCTTGCTTGTGAGTAAATCATCATGGCAGTAGCAATAATATCCAAGAAATTATGGGGCTGATGGGCTACTTACATATTTATTTTTAAGTTTGGTAGAAAAAATATTTAATATTAAAGCATTCATCTTTGTTTCACCCATTGCTTAATTTCTATAGCGGTGAACACAGCATAGGCAACAAAGGCAACATTGATGTGGTCAACTCTTTCATTTGAGGATGAGAAATAAAAAATCTGGAGAGGTTAAAACTTCTTGGCTAAGGTCATTCAACATGTTTAACCACAGAATGCTGGGGTTCCTGATACTCAGAGTAGAGTGTTTTCCCCTAAATTACACTATCACTTAATCTCGTAGGATAGGTATAAAATAATCAGTGCACTCTTGGCATGCCAGCCCCAGGGTGACTTGGAGATCTATAATTGTTTCTACTCTCAAGAACACCTAAGAAATTAGAGTCAGGAAAAGAGAGATTAACTTAGCTAGAACAGAGCCCACAGTCATCCAGTTCAATGGGGGCTAAATCCTAAAAGATCCAAGGATGGCCCTTGGGGGACTTCTTTGCAGGGCAAGAAGTCAAGGTGTGAGGCGGGACTGTCAAGTAGGCAGGTTTGGAAGAGGCTAGAGTGTCCATGAACATGGGCTTTGTGATTATGCAAATGTGAACCTTCATCCTTGCAAGACTTGAATGAATTTTTTTTTCCAGTTAGGAACATACTTCTCCTCTCTCCAAATTAGGCAATCCATATCTCCAAGGATCGTGGAGCTTCTTGATCCTGGAGACATTGTCAGTGATATCACAGGGAGTGAGGCAAAAGTAGCTTCCTTCCTTTACCCTACCCCAGACATGTCACTAGAGGACAGAAGGAAAAAAGGGAAGGAGATGAAGACAGATGGAGAAAATAAACAACAAATCCTCCGTGCTATTTCATCTATGCTTTTACAGATTTTTTTTGGAAAGTAGAAAGGTGGTTGCCAAGGGCTGGGAGTGGGGGGCGGGGGGGATAGAGAGTTATTGTTTAATGAGTATATGGGTATAGTGGTTCAGTTTTGCAAGACGAAAAAGTTCTGCAGATGGGTTGTACAACAATATGAATGTAATTACCACTACTGAACTGAATGCTTAAAAATGACTAAGATAGTAAATTTTATGTTTTGCATATTTTGCCACAATTATAACACAACACAGATGCCCCCTAGGAAGCACAGTATGCATTTTTGTCATTCACACTTTACAGCTGACTCCTCGTTAAACACTTGCTATTTGGCAGGGAACTGGCAGAGAACTGGTACTGAGGTGTGTGGGAGCTTTCATGATAGACCTGAAACAAAGGAGCCTGGTCCATTTACTCAGTTATTCAGCAAAATACTGAGGGACTACGAGAAGCCAGGCACTATACTTACTCCTTAGAGATATTGAGGGAAAAAAACATACACACAAAATCCTGCTCTTGCCATCTGGAAGTGAGAGGTAGGGGCAAGACTCAAAATTAACATGAAGTGTTTTGCAGATTTCCAGGTGATCAGGGTAATGGAAAAATAAAGTATGAAAAAGGAAGTGGGGGGCCTCAATGAGAAGGAAACATTTGAACAGATGTGAGGGAGCAGCCTCAGGAGATTTGGAGAGGGAGAACATTCCAGACAGAGGGAATAGTAAACGCGAAGGCTGTGAGGAAGGTGAGGCATATCTGGAGATGGGCCAGGAGGAACAAGGGGATGTGTATGAAACAGAAGGGGAGAGGGAGAGACAGGAGGAGGAGAGGAAGCAAGAAAGAGAGGCGGGTCTTTCTTTTCCTCCTTTGGGAGGGTTTTTTTTTTTTTTTTGCAGTCTTTTGGCTGGGGCTGGGTTTGAACCCACCACCTCTGGTATATGGGGTCGGCGCCCTACTCCTTTGAGCCACAGGCGCTGCCCCTTTGGAAGGTTTTAAGTTTCATGATCTGGGGATATGATCTGGCTTAAGATGCATCTGGATCACAGAGACCCTATTCTCAAGCGGGGCTTGAATGGGGATGAGGACAGAGCAGAGAGATGGGCTTGGAGAGGGCATGACCATGGGACTAAGGCAAACTGTTTCCTTCACAGCTATTCTGTGTTTGCCCAGAGTGGTAGAGGCAGGGTTTCACTGGGGTGTAGTTACTTTTTATTCCCTGGCACCCTCTAACTTCTCCTAAGCCCTTGGTCTTCCCCATCTCTTGTAGATGGAGGTTAAGTGCACCTTTGAGGGTCTCCCAGAGAGTTGATGGCTGTGTCTTGGCCCAGTCCTGATTCATATCCCCTGGGCGCTAACCGGCTTCCCAAAAGCACCTGTCCAAGGCGTTAACCCCCTCTGCCCCCCTTGCTGGGGATAAGAAACAACCCTCATAAGGGAGAAAATGGATGTCTTGTAGCTGTGGGCTCTTGATACCTTTGAAGCTGCAGGACAAATTAGTTAACTGGACATGCTTCATGCAGGGAGGAATGAGTAATCTCAGAAAAGGGAATACAAGTCTTCACAGTTCCGAATCTGGGGAGACTGCAGAGAAGCCAGCTTTCTCCTCTCGTGGGTGCATGTCAATCTCCGAGGGAGTAGGCAGCACAAGCTTTGGCTAGCCCTGCCATCCCCCTGAGGGCAAGTTTTTCTCCTCAGTGCTTTATTTCTCAAATTGTGACAATACCCAGTATTGAAAATGGGAAGAAAAGTATGGTAATTAACATTAAATATGGTCATATGATTAATCATCAATTAAGGCTTTGGGGAGGAGAGTTGAAAACCTTTATCTGCCCCAAAAGAAAACATTGCCTCTATCTTGATTAGGAATTCTCAATTTCAGCAGTGGTGACATTCTGGGTTGGATAATTCTTTGTTGTGAGGAGGCTATTCTGTGCCTTGTAGGATATTTAGCACTGTCCCTCTGTACCCCAGATGCCAGTGACACTTCTCTGGCTGACACAACTAAAATGTCTCCAAACATTGCCAAATGTCCTCTGAGGGATGGAGGTGCCCTGGTTAAGAACTACCAAGGTGGACCTAGGCAGGGGCATTGGTAGAGTCAGGATTTTTACCCCATGCCTCTCTGGCTACTGAAATCAATAAAGTATCCCACTCTGGTCACTGGGATAGCAGGGTGTGTGCTGTTCTGCTTTGTGAGAACTATTTTCCTATGTTTTAATTAATAACATGCTTGTGATGCCTAGATTCTGAGCACCCCAACATATAAGCATGCCTGTACAGCAAAGAAACCAAAAACAAGGCACTCTGTGATTGCCAAGGACGGGGGTGTGCTTTCTTTTCCTTCTCTCTCCTGGATCCATGCAATAATTAGCCAAAGTAAAATGAATATTAGCTCATGCTTAACTGCCTTTATAGTGCACTCGCCGGCACTGACCCAGTAGTGCTAAACCAATTATTTTTTGAACTTTATGGCTTTAAATAATCTTTTGCTCTAAAATTCCCTGTACCCCTCAGCTACTTAACCACAGGCCCCTCTGCCCTAAATCCTTTTCTTATACTTTGTAGCTTTTTAAGCAAGGCCCCTCTTTAAGAAGACATAATCCCTTCTCTGTGGAAAACATGAAAGACCTTGAACAAATCAAGATTTCTCCATGGAGAATTCAGCTAATCCTGTGCTTAGCTCCTAACAAGGAAATCCATCTCTCCACCAAGCACGCCATTACCCGGACTAATGCCTGACTTGAATAACAAGCAAATTATTGTGCTTTTAATTGTACCCTGCTCGGTCACAAAGCACATCTGAGAGAGGAATGCGCCAAGCTCTTCTAGGAGAAACAGGTCATGCTTTAATCCTCCTTTTCTATCTCCTCCCCGCCCCCCTTCCAATCTTTTCTCTTCCCAGCAGCACAAAGAAAAAAAATTTAAAAGACAGCTAAATTATGTTTGAAATGGAAGAGTCTAAACGAAGAAAGAGGGTGGTAAATACTGACTTGGGAGAGAATGAATTATCCGTGCTCTGCAGTGTGCTCATTTGAGGACAATCAGTGTTATTATAACCCCATTACTGGAGGGCAATCTTTGTTGCCCTAAACCAGGCTTCCTCAACCATGGCACTATTGACACTTTGGACTGGCAGTTCTTTGTTGTAGGGGCACTATCCTGTGCATTGTGTTATAGGATAATTGAGCAGCCTCCCAAGTTGTGACAACCCAAAATGTCCCATGGCATTACCAAAATGTCTCCCTGGGGGACAAAATCAGCCCTGGAGAGAAGACTGCCTGAAGCTTGTCCATACTGGGATTGATTCACTTCTGTATATTCTCCTTCTCCCAAACCCCAAGCAAATCATGGTTCCCTGTGGTGAGCCAGGAAGAGGCAAGTGTGCTGTTTATACAGGTAGAATGAGTGGAAATGAAGTATGTGTTGTCAGGGGCTGGGGAATGGTCAGATCCCTTAGCACCCAGGGTTTTGTTGGGCCTCTGCTCCCCATTAGGAAGTGGCTCTGCTCCTGGGTGAGCAAGCCAGCCTCTAAATGTCTCTACTCTGTGCACTTGGGAATTGGGCTTGCTATGGCTAGCCAGGGCTGATGGACAGGCTGCTGAAATAAAGGAGACAGGTGCCTGCGGGTACTGATGCCCTGGGAACACCCACAAGGGAAAACCACCCTACTTCAATTGTGCAATGCCAGAGATCTTGGTTTGGACCAGAAAATCAGGACCGAGGAGAGCTACCCACAGTAGACATTATGCAAGCTTTGAGTTGCACTTTCTTTACAGTTCTTGAGGCAAACGTTTCCTCACTCCCACAGAGGGAAAGAATACACCCTCTTTTTAGTAAGCATTATAGCTTGCTTGTCTTTACCGGCCACGAGCAAAGGCTGGGAAACAAATGTACTGTAGCTCGCCCAGATAGCCACTAGATGGCGGTACAGTCTTCCCGACAAGCCCGGCCCGGGGCGGCTCGCAGCAGCTCGTTGGGCTGAGGAAGACAAGTGCCACTCATCCTTTGGGAGACAGGCGGCTCCTCTCATTGTTGGCACAAACAGCTCCAAACAATCGCACTGACCACACAGCTCTAAGCCACATTCCAGGGCGCTGCCGTGTGCTCAAGAGTGAATGCTGGGAAAACGAACCAAGCTGCTAATTTGCTTGATTGGGGGAAATAGAAGATCTCAAGTAACAATGGGCATAATTTATTTTTTCCAACAAGAATAGGGGCAATGCCATTTCTTCCCCCTCTCTCAACTGTTACCATAAATGAAAGCAATCACCTAATTAGTCTTGAGTTACCGGCTGGGTAAAGGATCTGCTGAAAATCAAGCTGAAGTGGGGAATTTGGAGAGAGGGATGTGATTTCTTAGGGAGGAAGGGGGGAAGGGCTGCAGTACCATTGTGGGGCCCTGGGCCCTGCGGTTGGGGGCTGTGCTGGTCCTGACCCTGGGAGAACAAGGGGCTCAGTGATCCTCCAGGTCATTCATTTTCTGCAGGCGAATGACTTTCTAAACCCTAAACAGGAGGAAAAAGAATTTCCCGGGAAGACATGCCCCTCAGTTCCCTTTAAAATGTTACAGATGGAGATGAATTGGGTTGGGAACAGAACACAGCCCTGTGGGGCCTGGCCACCCCGCTAACGGGGCTGGTTCCCGGGACCCCACAGGGAAGTTCTTGAATGCCCTCTCTTCTGACACACAATAAGGGAAATTGCAGGCAAATCTGAAACTAAGTTTGGATTTTAGTCTTTAAGAAATGCCTAAAGGGAATGAAATGAATGCCTAGTTACTGATTTTTTTTTATTACTATAATAATTGCCTTTTCTCCAGCTGAAACAATGAACCCCCCCACCTCCACATCAGGCACTCTTCTGGAAGACAAGCAAAACAATAGAAAAGTAGGTTAAGTGTTGAAATCTTCCACCTGAAGGCTCCACAAATTGAAGTACTAATTTATTTGTTCAGAGATGCCTTCCTGTTTTTTAGTTAGATATCACTTTAATTGAAATACTTTACTAATGTGATTTATCACAACTGTAAACTGTCAGTTTCCACAGCTGTTGCCTTTTTCAAGCAATCTGGCAAATGTGTGTGGATAAAAAACAAACTTGGAAGGTTGAGAAGGAGTCGGCTCAGGCTGTCTCTTTTTCCCACTCAGCTGGTCCACAGGCCCCTCACCCCTGCCAAAAACATATGCTCTTCTTCCTTAGAAGCACCCACTTTAATTCTAGTGCACATCTGTTGTTTTTGGCTGCTAAACATCCATTCCTCTCTCCTGGGAGGGGTATCCGGTTTTCTTTTGAGGAGTTACCCATCTCCCAATATCAGTCCAAGTGGCTTAGGTGACAGTATTTGCCTGCTGTGGTTTGGGCATGCAACCCAGCTCTGGCCAAAAGTTAACCACTATTCCACCCTTTTGGACTGTATTGACTGACTCTTAAGGTTGCTAGAATTAACGAAACAACAACAACAAAAGCCAAAATACTAAGTTAACTTTGAATTTCAGATAAGCAATTATGAGTTTTTACTGTTAAGTATGTCTCAAATATTGCATGGAACACATTTATTCTAAAAAATTATTTGTTGCTTATCCTGGAAGCTCCATTGGTTCTCAGAAAGGTGTTTAACCAAAACTGGTCCAATGAGAATCGGCCCACCACTTTTGCTGGAGCTTTGGGAAAAGTACTTAAAAAAAATCTATTGGGGTTGGTTGCTAAACTGGTAAGATGTACGCTTATAACTGTTGGTGGCCGTCTTTTCTATCATGTGGGGACAGCTGCCTGATATAGGCACCAAGGCCACAAAGACCAGACCTGTTATATTTGGAGAGGTGGACCCAGCTGTTTATGATGCTGGCCCTACGATTGGTGGAGGTCAGGGTGCCCATGGTTAGGTGGGATCACAATCTTCTACTTTGTGAGCCAGGAAAGTAAAAACACCAGCACCAAAATGCGCTGGCTGGGTACTGACTTCTGTTGATTAACAGTGGTGAGTGGATATTGAGCAGCAAAAATAACTGATGTCTGCTACACGCTTGTGTTGTTTTCTAATAGTTTAGTTGCATGGAACAGTGAGTTCTTCTTCAAGACAGTGTGGCTGGAAATGGGGCCAGTCGCACTTGCATTTGAATAGGAGACTTGAAATTCAAATCTGCCTCTGCTTTTGACTTTGGAGTCACTGTGACTTCTATAAAGTTGAATTTCTTGGTCTGAAAACCAAGGACAGAGGTGCTTTCCTTGCAGCATGGGGGTGAGAAGTGCTTGAGATAAATTATGGAAGCACCTGTCACAGGGTCATGGGTAGAGTAAGTGCCTGAGAGAGGTACTCCCCCTCTGAGAGAGGATATTCTTTCCTTTTCTCCTACAAAGCTTCAGGACAGAGATAACCAAAGTCTGAGGACAGGTAGTGTGAGCGCCGTAGTTGTTCCTGCAATCACCATGCGTTAGGTGACCATTAGTATATGCTTGTAGTTTTTAAGCATCACCACGCATGCTTTCTGACTTCCTGTTTTGGCACAAAATCTCCTCTTCCTTTATATTAATTTCTTGCATATAGTACTTTCAGTTCCAGACCTTTGCTCTGTGTTGTTCTATCTAATGGTGTCTTTGAAACTTGGTTGCATCTCAGTGACATTTACCTACTTTGAATTATTTGAGTATTTGAAATTAATCGACAAATACTTTCTATCCTTTATAAAATTGGTGTATTTAACGCAAATGAAAAAAGTGAGGGCAAAAGCATGATTTGACAAAGACATATGCTATATTTCACTTTGCTTGGGATTTTTCTGGAACTTAAACCGGGAGGATTGGAACATCTCATCAGGAAGAGGTTAGATCTGGAACTTGCAGTTTAGGGTTGGACGAGCCATGGAGCCCAGCACCTCTTTTCCTGTGTGATAAGCAGGGTGAGGAGGGCGTTTCTCAAGCACTCAGGGCAGTCCTGCCCCAGTGAGCCGGTGACAGCTGGGACTGGAATCCAGGCCTCCTGACTCACCGGCCCAGGCTGGAGACGTGGCAGAGCCTGGCAGCACACACATCCTCGGGGACATTTCAAAGAGGCTTCACTTAGTCCAGTTGCTTGTTTTGAAACGCAGAGATGAATGTTAAATCCAGACGGGTGTGTGTCTCCAGTGGGAGGACAGTTGGAAAGTGGCAGAAGGTTCCCTGAGAGTTTCCAGGAATGGGCAGCAGGGGCTACAGTGAGGACAGGGCTGTGATGATCTTTAGACATGTTCACAAGGGACAAGTTTGGCCTCTCTGGCTGTGCTGATCCTCAGGGACATGAAGAGATGAGAAACAGTCGCCTTTCTAAGAGCTAGAAGTGGCCTTGCTGTCCCACATTCTTTTTTGCAGTACCCTCATCCACCTGTCCTGGGCCTCCTCCCCCTTGCCTTTTTATTTCGAGAGATGGATTCCTGCACGAAGGAGGTCCCTTCTGTCTTATCCCCACCCCTTCTCTTGTTCCGTTTGGCTCAGGCAAGGCAGAGGAGAAGCAGCACACCTTTGTGAGGGAACACAGGTGCTTCAGAGTCAGTCCTGAACCTATTTTCCAGCTATGAGTCTTGATAAATCTCTCATACCTCAGTTTCCTCATCTGTAAGATGGGCACACGCATATCTTCTTTGTGGGGCTCCCATGGAGGCTAAATGAGACTAAGTTCATAAATGTACAAGATTAAGTATATTAATCTACTGATTGTATAGTAGTTGCTCAAAAAATAGTAATTTCATTATCTTCACCCTCTCAGAAAGACTAGAGGGACTGACAGGAGACTCGCTAATGTGGAAGGTTGTTTAGATGCTGGTGATGCTATGTGTTAGATATTCTTTCGAATGCTTTAGGTTTAATTAATGTAATCTCACAGTAGCTCTACGAAATAAGCATTTTTACCTCCTTATAGAGATGTGAAAACCAAGCTACGAAGAGGTTAAGTGATTTGCCTACAGCCACAGAGCTTGTAGTGCAGAGGCTGTGTGCAAAGCTTCGAGCCTCTGCAGTGTCAGGCTCTTGCTCCGGGGAAGGCCTGCCCTGTGGTTGGCTGTGGAGGTCACCCTGGCAGGGCAGTTGTCGTGTCATTGCTGGGAATGAAGAAGGTGTGCTCCAGTTTTTGGACTGAGTTGGGATCAGTTGTGGGTGACATACAAGTACAGCAAGAGGCCACAAGAAACAACTTTTATAAGCTAGAAATAGATTCCTTGGTGCACTTGGAATCATAGCCTCTTGAGAGTTACTTGGAAGCTTTCGAATCCATCTCCCTTTATCATTTCCCAAAGCTTTTTATTTTATTTTATTTACTTATTTTTGTCACAGAGTCTTATTCTGTCCCCCTGGGCTAGAGTGCAGTAGTGTCATAGCTCACACCAACCTCAAACTCCTGTGCTGAAACAATCCTCTCATCTCACTCCGCGTCTTGAGTAGCTGCCACAACACTCAACTAGTTTTTCTGTTTTTAGTAGAGATGGGGGTCTTTCTTATTCAGGCTGGTCTACAACTCCTGAGCTCAAGGGATGGGTCCTCCTGCCTCTGCCTCCCAGAGTGCTAGGATTACAGGTGTGAGGCACTGTGTCCGGCTATTCTATAAATTGAGCACTTAAGTGGCTAAACTCATCTCTTCACCCAGGCACTTGCACAACATATTTCTTTAAGTTCTAACTTAGGGGGTGAATGAAAGCCTGCTAACCCAAATTCAGGGGAAGGGAGGAGCTTCTTAAGGTCATCTCACATGGTGATACTGATAAACAAAGAAAAAAAGAAGACAGCCTCCTCTTTATGCAGCCCAACTTGACCCCTTTGTAGCCTGGGATCACATCATGGTCACTCTTCCAATCTCTGCCCTCTGTTGTCCAAGATTTCTGGGCATTGACTCTGTCCAGTGGGGTCAATCTTGTTTCTACATCCTAGGCAGAGAGGGACCTTGAAGTTGGGAATCTGTTGGGGCCACGTAAGATCTTGGTCTCTGATATTCTGTCCTTTCTGTGGAATGTTACTTTTAGAAACTGAGCCTGGGCAGACAGTTGAGTCTTGTCTGTGTAGCCTGTGCAAGTCTGGATTCCCATTCAGGCCTCAAGAAAGTTGTAGCTTTCTTTAGCTGATACAAGTGGGAATAAAGCCTGGGGGGGCCTCTGGTCCCACACTGTTTCAGAGCCAACCCTTTCCCATGATGCTTTTGACCCTGAGTGAAGCTTGGATCTAATCCAGACTTGCCTCATGGAGAGCCTCCCCATGAAGTCTGTGTGTACTTCCCAGGTAGATACCCCCCCCCCCCATTCAGTAGAGTTGCCGAAAAAGTTATGTCAGAAGCCAATAAGTCAGAGCCTTAATTCTTTCCACTAAGAAACTTCTTGGCCCCTAGGTAGATGCTAGCATTGTTTACAAATGGCAATATTATCATCAGCAGGAAGGAGTTCATTCCCTTTCCTTATTGTCCTCAGGCTTGGCTTTGGGATTTGCTTTGAGTGGAAGTGTAGTGTGTACCACTTTTAAGAGTCTGTGCAAAGTTTTCCATGATTACTTTTCCTTTGTTTTCGGGATTATGGAAGCCTGGTCAAAACTGTGTTTTTCTCAGGCTAGGTTCCTGTACCTTCAGTAAACAAAGCCACATTGCTGATCTGTAATGTAAACATAACGTGGAACAAAACCTTTGTTGTATTTTAGGCCATGGAGAAATTCAAGTTACCTGTTATTGTGGCAAATCTTACTGGTTTTTTTTTTTTTTTTTTTGAGACAGAGTCTTACTTTTCACTCTCTGTAGAGTGCGTGGCATCATAGCTAACAGCAACCTCCAACACTTGAGCTTAAGCGATTCTTTTGCCTCAGCCTCCCAAGTAGCTGGGACTACAGGGACCCGTCTCAATGCCCATTTATTTTTTTGTTGCAGGTGTCATTGTTGTTTTAGCTGGACTGGGCTGGGTTTGAACTCACCAACCTTGGTGTATGTGGCCAGTGCCCTACCCACTGAGCTACGGGTACTGCCCAAACCTTACTGGTCTTGATTGATATGGTCCTCATCTAATTGTACCTTCCTGCTTACCAGAGGCAGGTATAGCCTCAAGTTCCTGGTATACCTTAATAAATAAAACATAGTTTTTTTTTTTTTTTGTTTGTTTGTTTTTTGAGACAGAGTCTTTCTTTGTCACCCTGGGTAGAGTACTGGGGCATCACAGCTCATAATAACTTCAAACTCTTGGGCTCAAGTGATTCTCTTGCCTCAGCCTTCCGAGTAGCTGGACTGTAGGCATCCACCACAAAGCCTGGCTTTTTTTTTTTTTTTTTTTTAGAGACAGGGTCTCACTTTTGCTCAGGTTTTGAACTTGTGCGCTCAAGCAATTCTCCCACCTCGGCCTCCCAGAGTGCTGGGATTACAGGCGTGAGCCACTGTGGCTGGCCCTAAAACATAGTTATTTATCTTACATTTACATTATTGGGAAGGCTGCTTCAGCATCCAAAAAAGACCAGGTTGAGGGCAACTTTCTATATCTATCTAGAAGCTTCTCTTCTTAGGTTAGAGACACTTTACAAGCCTCCTACCCTTCTGACTGAGAAACTATCTAATGTATTTCCTGAGTTTGTAAAGAACTTTGAGAGAAGGTAAACTGTGCTAAATCTTAAAACATATAATCAGAAAAAATTGGCTGAGTAGGTTAATATAGTGTTGCTACTGCAATGATACAGCTTTTTCATTTTATTAAGAGAAGATAAATATACTCATGGACTGACTCTTGGAAAGTAATTATCATTGTCTTATTGATTTTTTTCTTCTATTGTCTTTTCCTTTCTGAGGTGAAAACACCATCCCATTTGTTAGCAAGTTTAACCTGTTCAGCAGTAAAGGGAGCTAGATCTTGTCTTAATCTATTTTATGGACAAGGAATCCACAGCTGGGTTGGCCACCATGGCATGTGGTCCAAATCTGGCTCACCATCCATTTTTTTTAGTTAAAGTTTTACCTGAATACAGCCACGTTTATCTATTGTCTATGGCTGCTTTTGTGATATAGTGGCAAATCTGAGTACTTGTAAAAGAGATATTGTGACCCACAAACTTTGACTATTTCCTAACTGTTTCTTTATGAAAAAGTTTGTTGATCTGTGATCTAGAGCAGAGATGGGTGGACATCTTGCCTAAGGTCACCAAAATTTCCTACATGGCAATGATTTGTCTTATAATTCCTCACTTTTTTTTTGGGGGGGGGGGATGATCATTTTTCCATTTTGCTCTCCATCATCTGACTTATTTCAAGTATTATAAAGGAGACTGAGCCCATTCCAGACCCCAGTGGAGATAGCATCTTGGACTAAAACTTCTGTACCATTAAAAAAAAAAAAAAAAAAAAAAAAAAGGTGAGTTACAATATTGCCTGGAAGCTCCAGGGAATGTAAGGAAATAATAATAATGTAAGTGAAGAATATATATCATATCCCCTAGGTAGCTTAGGAGCAAATGATCACTTTTCAGAGTCTACAACACAGGTTGTCATGGTTTTGTGATTTGAATTGTGGGGTGTTTGTTTATTATCTTTTACTCTGGGGTATAATTAGCCCCATTTCATGGGGAAAAATATCCCCACTCTTCTTTTGTAGAACTTTTTTATTTCTCAAGAAGCTGAAGGTCATCAGAAAATTAGAGATTTTAAGCTTTACAAATACCTACAATGAAATCACATGCATTCACAGCTGAAGGTTAAGACATCAAACCTCAGGAGGTATCCTGGGTTTTGAAAATGACATGTGCCTGCCAGATCTGCTTGCATTTTTTTCCCCAGAGGCACATATTGGGGGACTTAATTCCAGTATATTTTATAGGTGCTTGCACAGCCAGAGATTGCTTTATTTCATTGCATAAATAACAAAGATCTTCTGTACATTCCTTTATTTCTCCCTCTGAGCTACAAGAATTGCAGCGGATCTGAGATTTGCACACATACACTTGACATAAATGTATACCGAAGATGGAGGAATAATAAGGACTAACTTTTATAGACCTCTCTCATTAAAACTCACCTTCAAAAAACACTCCTGTTTTTTCCTTATAATCAAATGATGCCTCGTAACCACCTAACCATTTTTAATATTCCCCAGACTCTACTGAACTATGCCAGAGCTCAGACACTGTCTAGCTAGTCAGGGAAAAAGAGGCTACCGTCATATTTAAAAGCAGTTATTGGGACAGGTTTTACAGGCAGTGGGCTAGGACAATTCAGAAACAATTGCTTATGTGATAGTTGGAGGATTTGTCTCTGTCAAACAGTTAATATTGCTTTAATACATGAAGTAGGCTGTATAAGACGGCAATAATGAAAAATGTCAGGAAAGACAATATCAATTGTTATTCAACATCCACATCAAAGATTACTTTTTTGTCAGTAGCTTTCAGAAAATGTATTTTCCATCAGATCTGATTGCGTTCCCCTTTGAAGTGCTCCATCCTCCCGGTAGATTTAATGTGACATCTAGGCACTTTGAGTCCCTGGGCCTCTGAGGCGATTCAGAGAGGCACAACAAGCCATCACAGGTTTATCCTCAAAGGCCGACACTGTCTGTCTGATTTATTGTAACTTTAAGAATCATCTCCAGCAAAGCATGAGCCTTGCTACCCATCCACAGCGTCCGACTTTTATCAATTCATTTGTATGCAGCCAGTACCTCTTGGAACCGAGAGCCCTATAGCCACTCATGGAAAATGCATTACCTGCGACTAATCCTTTTTATCTTTAAAGTCTGTATTTTTTATGTATAAGTCATTTTGGGTTATCATAAAATATACATAATTCTCCCTCCCCCCTAAAGAAAAAAGACAAAATGGAAAGAGAATATATAATAAGTTATATGCGTTTGGTGTCCTTATCAGCAAGGATTCTAAATAAACAGCTCTCTTTATGTAAACACCAAGGAATATAAAGCTGTGATTACTTTCAATGGGAAATAGGAATGCTTCCATTTTTTTTTTTCTTTTAGGTTTCAAAGTGAAACAGTGAGATTAATCACTGACAATATGCTTGTATGTGCTTCTAGTTTCCAGTGTGTTTGGTGGTGGGAGGGGTGCAGTGGTGGTGCTGGCAGAGAGCGGGGTGGGGGCGGAGGGTAATGGTTGTCTGCTCCATTTCACAGGCTTCCCAAATTGCTTCACTCCACAAACATTTTCCAAGCCATTTGTGAATGGCCTTAATTAAGAGGACTGGAAATGTGTCTTCTAGAAAGATCAAGGTAAATCTCCTTCACCGGCCCCGCCTGGATGTGGGTCCAATGTCTGAACTTCAGGGGGTGTTGAGATCCTGTCCCCAGCATCACAAGAGCTATTTTCACTGTCTTGTGTTGTTCCAGTAATTTCTTCAGCTATTTAAATTGTGCTGAGTTTTGAATCCTTACCAGCGTAGGAAATTCTCATTTACTTTAAACAAAGTATGAGAGCGTTCATGCCACTGATTAGGGGTCGGCAAACCGACTTCCTGCAGGCAAAACGTGGCCCTGGCCTTTTTTGGTGAGTCAAGGTTTATTGGAGCCCAGCCTGTTTGCTTCTGCGGCATCTGTGGCTGGATACCCGCTACGGTGGTAGAGTTAGTCGTCCTGACCGACTGTACATCTTCAAAGCTAAGACTGTTTCCTCTTAGGCTCTTTACAGAAACATTTGTTAACCCCTGCCCTGGAACCATACCTGCAGTTTTAAATCAATTAAGTCAATTAACCCAATCAAATATTTACTTGGCCTAGGAGTGAAAAAGCTTTGGGAGATAGAGGAAATGGTCTTGAAGGATGTACTATACACTGCCCACACAAACTACTAAAATCGGCTTTGAGATGATGGATAAGGATTGAAAAGACATTTAAAAAATTTTTTTATTCTTTGGAGTTTATGAAATACGATACCAAAAGTGTTTGGTATTTTGGTTTATGAAGTAATATGGTAGACAGTTTTAGAATCTGCATGGTTTTCAGGGATTCCGTCCTTCTCTGGGCTAGACCCTGCTTAAATCTTTCTGCAGCAAAGGGGAGAACAGTTTCCAGGACATCAAGATAGTGTCCGAGTGCAGGAGTTTCATTGTCCTTTTGTTTTTTAAAATCTCAATGCTCAGCCGCATTCATATATTATCTGCATTAGTTTTAATGCTCAGCCAGCTAAGGTGGACTTCTTAATATATCCAAACAATCCTGAACCCCCAAGCTGACAGGATTTAAAGATCACAGAAAGAGATAACTAGGGAGTGTGCTTGGAAGTCCAAACCCCATTCTCTGGGTTTGGTGGGGAGATTGCTACAGAGGGATGGTGGTCTGTGGAGTGGAAATTGTGAGCGTACCTCTCACTGCTTTTGGGACTCTGGGACACCCATTACTTTCTTTTCTAATTGAAACAGAAAGCAAAGAAGCATGATCTTCAGGAGCAAAGGGATTTTTAACCAGAAAATTTGTAGTCATTACGTATCTCCTCCTTTATTTTTACATGCAGATTGTCTTTGAGGACAGGAGCTCAGGGATCCATCTACTTAGGAACTAGCTTGAAAACAATGGGCTGAGTCTATTAGCACCCTGCTTTTCACAAGAAAGGAAAAAAAAGTCTTTTCACAGTGATGTCAGAAGGTGTTAAGATTTTATGAGGGATTTCTGTAACATTTTCCTGCATCATTTTGTCAATGAAAAAAAAAATCAGGAGGTTTATTCTCGCCGATGTTGCTGACCCGTTAGTGTTTTATAAAATCACATTGCATACAAAGCCTTGACTTCTCAGTGTGATCTGGAAACTCACCTTCCAGCCTCTGCTCTTCCTGTCCCTGTAGCCACCATGTGCTAGCTGACCTTCCCTAGACCTGTAGGTTTTTATGTCAGGCCTTTCTTGTTTATGTCTGTTCTCCCACCTGGAAAGGGCTCTTTGCCCGGCCCGACCTCCCTCAGCTGCCCCAGGCCTTGTTCACCCGGAAACTCCAAGTCTTTGACTGTGTAAAATGATCCTCCCTTCTTCTGAGAGGTCTTCATCCCACAACCTTACTTGGATATGCTCTATCACAGTATTTCTCAAAGACTGTGGCCATTTTATTTACATAAACTCCTGAGGGAGGGAATCTGCGGCTTAACTGACCTCTGGATTGCTGGTGCTTTGGATGGTGATTTGCATAATTAAATATTCAATAAATGCTTGCTGAAAAAGACGCAGGACTCTAATTTTAGAGGAGAAAGAAATCTCTGAGAACATCTCGTTTCAGCCCCCTATTTTTGTAGATGAAGCCTGAGGCATGAAGAAATTAGAAGTTGTTTAAATTATGCATCCCTTTGGAGCCCTCCAGGGCTTTATTTAGCACATGCCATTGTCCCCCAGGTTGGGACTGGCTTCTGCAGAGCTCCCTGCAAGGGGTGAGAACAGGAGGGGAAAGTTTTGTTATTTGCTTTCACACCTTCTACCCACAGAGAAGAAAAGATAAAAGGAAAAACAAAGAACAATAGCTTAAGCCTTCCTGCCTGGCTCTAGCTCAGGGGGAGTTGAATTTCCACTCTGGATGGATGATGAAAATAGCACCACTCAGAGCTGAGGCTGCAGAGGTCCAAATTCTTTCTTGTCTTCCCCCTCCCCCCCATCCTCACTCTCAACTACCAGAATAGGGCAAGGCTCCCTCTGGGAAACAGATGCTAAAGCTTTTCATTTTCCCACTTTCAGAGAAACTCGACTAACTAGTGCCTTCCCTTGGTTTACCATTTGTCCAGGGAAGGAGATGAAAAGGAAGCAGAGCTGGGGACAAGGAAGGAGGGCAGGATGCAGAGATATGGACAAAGGAGTCAAGAGAGAGGGAACGGGTGGCATCCAGGGAGGGGATTTTGCCCTGGTTACCCTCATTTACCCTGAGGTTAATAGGAAAGAGAGAGGTGTCTCCATCTAGACCCATCTGAGGGATACTTGGAGGAAGTGTGCTCTCTCCCCCCTCCCTCCACCTCTCTGCAGGTATGTGTGTCTATTGCAGAGAGTTGCCCCTTCAACAGATAAGAGCACTGAATGGGTCTGGAGGACCCTTGGGCTAGGTGTGCCTTTCTTGCTCATGGCAGTGAACATGTCACACTTCAGTCTGAGAGTAGAGCCTTGCAGGAATGAGAGAAGGTAAGAGCTTGATGGTGAGGCTGGAGGCACATGGGGGCAAAGACACAGCCCTGTGTGAAAGGGACAAACTAGGCACCAAAGAGACACTAACTTCCTCCCTGCTAGACTGGTAGCAGCTGCCCTGAGCTGGACTTCTCAAAGTCCTTTCTTTAGGGTGCCCAAAGTTGGGCAGCGTCCAAACCCTTGTTTGTCTAGGAAAACAGGAGATATGGGGGAAGACTAGGTATGGTGACTTGCTGTCTAGTCCCAGCTTGGCTCCGCATAGCTTCGGAGTCCTGGGCAAGTTTCTTCACCTCTCTGGCCTCTATTTCCTTATCTGTAGGAAGAAAAACTTGGGCTAGATGATTTCTGAAGCCATTTCCACTTCTAAGTTTATGAGTCTATGAATTTTGTGAATATTTGGAAAAGAATTAGACTGAGTATTAGTATTAGGAGGAATTGGGGGCAGTGTTTAGCATGAATGTATGAAGGGAATTTCTTACTCCAGTTTCTGTGACTGAGTGGATGGGTGCCATTATTTATCTAAAAAAAGGCAATCAAACTCTTGAGAAAATTTCTGAAGAGCAGATTTTATTTCCCTAGCTATGGCCCTTGAATGCTACACTTGTTACATCTGAGTGCTAATTACTAGAGATTAATTAGTCAGCATGAAAGTACTTCTGCAGCAGCCCCCCAATTACTGAACTATACTTGATATGTGCTACCTGCAGGTTCTCGGCAGCAATCCTGGGGGGTGACATTCTTCAGAAGCTACAGGCAAGCCTTTTGACAATTTTCTGGTTGTGCTTCTAGAAGAACAGTTGTCAAAGGCGAATGTCCCAAAAATAATTAAATGAAAACTATAGCTCATTTCCCAAATGGAGGTAGCCCGGCTAACAATCTCAAGGGGCAAGGGTATTTCCAGGTAATTAAAGGTGGATAATGAGCAGTGATTCTCTGGGGTCTATTTTTGTCTCTATTAGAGCTCTGTGGCCTGAACCCGGTGGTCTGATCCATATCGCTTCTCTCTATTTATATCTGGGCCCAACCCCATCAGAAGATACCTTCAGTAGGAATATTGTGAAATTCAATCAATTATGATTTAAAGGTAGAAAGAAAGATCCTTGGATGAAAGGCGTGAAGATAATAGCAAAGTCCGACTAACTGTCTTATCATCACTTCCTCATGCTCTTCTTTCCTCTATTAGTGTTGTGGGGATACAGCTGAAGTGTGCTTTGGTGCATTTTGTAAAACAGAAAAAAATAAGTATGGAAATTATGTTTTTGAAACCAAGTGCCCATTCTTCTTTGTAACTTGTGCACAGTAGATTGGCCAGTGTTTGTATGTCGTTTATCTCTCTATATTGGGTTGTCCTCTGTGTCTAATTTTCTCTTATTAATGAGTCCCTCCTTTTGTCCTGCACAAATCTAGGAGGATGACATTTACACAAGGTAATCATTTCCGTGCATTACCCAAAAGATTATTTATTGGTGGTTATCCAGCCAAAGCATATCTGTCATCAAAATCTGACCTAGAATAGTCTGTTGTTTTCTTAGCAGAATTATTTAATGATCAGTTTTTTCTGGTTTTTAAACTTGTAGTTTTGGGGAAAAAGACCAACAAATATCTGAATTTTGAAAAGAAGAGCCCCCTGGGTAAGATATTAACCTGCTTTGATGCCCATCTTCCTGGGGAAAAAGAGGTTAACTTAGGCCACATGTTTAATCATAGATGTTTAAAAAGGAAACCAACTGTGTGATTCCATATGGAAGGGCTTAGGGAGGATTCTCTTCACCAGTTCTGTAATGACTTTTCTGGAATTAATGCCTTATATTTGCAGTACATTCAATATGTAATCTTAGGGTTATACAAGCACTTGAATGGGCATGAATCTCAGTACACACTCAAGTGTGTGCAAGAAACACACATTTCTTAATTTTTCTGAAGTTCAATTTAATTTAAACAGTCATGCTTTGCTTAACAATGGGGATATGTTCTAGGAAGTGTGTTGTTAGATGATTTTATCCTTGTGGGAACATCCTAGAGTTTACTTATGCAAACCTAGATGGTGTGCATATGTATTGTAATACTCTATTTATACTGATAGCAAAAGATGAATACAAGTCACATTTGAGCACCTCTTGTAATTGTAGAAGTCAAAGGTGACTTGAGTATTACAATTTAATACTAAAGTATTAAATACAGTTTTTTCCTTTCTTAAAAATGTGTACATAATTTTTGGATCTCTCTCTCTGTCTCTTTCTCTCTCTCTCTCTCTCTGTATTTTTTCTGTATGGAAAACCAAATGTCCCAGCACCAATAGTAAACGTCAGTCATTTACTGTACTTGATCTACAATGCTACATCAAGTGTCATGTATCAGGTTTCTATTACAATCTTATGGGACCATTGTCATATATGTGGTCCATCCTTGACCAAAATGTCATGTGGTGTTTGACTGTGTTGCTCTGACATAACAAAAACTTGTGTCTGTCAATTCCACATGTCCCTCTTTCCCTTTTCCCCAGGACTGTGGCTAAGTCCCATGGGTTGGTGATGGTCAAGACATCACCAGGCCCATCTGGGTGTTCCCTCAGCATCCACACAGGCTGTCACTACGGGTTTGTGAGTCACTTAATACTTCCAGGCCTCATGGAGTCACTGAAATCTCAGCAAGGTTGGCACACGGCTCCGTCTACCAGGATGTTTTTGGTATTTTACTCTTTAGCATTCTAACTGAGAAATAGGATAGAGGTCCTTCCTGTTCTTGGGCCCTTCAGTTTTCCAGAGACTTTGAGGACTCTATATAGAAAATAGGAATCAGAACCCTTTTTAGGACTCAGACTGTCTCTCCCTTGTCTTCTCTCCTCAAGCTGGGAAAAAGATTTTCTCTCTTCAGGTTTAATTTCTTTCTGCTAATTTCTCCACCCCACATTCTTTCCATTTCATTGAGAACTCACATTTTCAGTAGGTAGGGCCAGGAAGAGATTGGTAGGTTCTTTTGGCTTTTGTGTCCTTTTTCAAAGCAATAAACATTGTTTGGATTTATTGGAGGGAGGGAGGGAAATGGGAAGACCCATAAGGGGGGGGGGGTGTAAGTTAACATCTCAAAACTATCATTCTTCCAATTTTTAGTAATAGGATTTGAGTGCCAGATTGTGGCATTTGTATTCAGATCCATAGGTAGTGGGGGCATAGAGAGTTTTTAATGGAGCATGACATGATAGAAACTATGAATTAGAAAGATTAAAATTGTATGGAGGTGTGTTTGGAGCAATATATGATTCAAACTTTAGAAAATGTTATTTATGAGATTAAGGAAGTTTTGACACTAAAATGCTATTTATTGTACAATGCATCACTTTAGATAGGAGAGGTTAGGGTTAAAAATTACAATAACCATATATCTCCGTGAGAAGGTACATTTGTATTTCTCAAGTAAAGTATGCATTACTGTTTGGGCACAGTAGCTGATGCCTGTAGTCTTAGCACTCTGAGAGGCTGAGGCAAGAGGATTGCATCAGTCCAAGAGTTTGAGGTTGCTGTGAGCTATGATGCTACAGCACTCAACTGAGGGCAACATAGTGAGACTTTGTCTCAAAAAGAAAAAAAAAAAAAGAAAGTATACATTACTATGAAGCAAATGCATCTTAAACTTTGCACTTCTTGGGGTGGCACCTGTGGCTAAAAGGAGTATGGCGCTGGCCCCATATGCCAGAGGTGGTGGGTTCAAACCCAGCCCCAGCCAAAAACTGCAAAAAAAAAAAAAATTTTTTTTTTTGCACATCTCTTGCTTGGGCTCCTTGAAAGATTCTATATTTAATTTAGTATCCATGATGTTAAACACGTACTTAAAAAAGACTTTCCCTAAGTTGTATAAATACCAGGACACAAAAGTTAGGTACATTCCTGGAAATAAGAAAGCATTTTATGGAATACAATTTAAATACTCATTAACCACCTATAATGTTGCGGATATTATGCCAAACATAAAGATGTCTCAACATAGTCATGCTGTTAAGGAGCTGACAACAGAGGAAATAAAGATGTCACTTGCAGGAAATCCGCAGGACTTGGAAACATAATAGATGTGACAAGACACAAGGCGTTCTAGTGAGGCCAGTGTTATGAACCCTGCGAAGAGGATGGTGGAGCCGTGAGATGGGAACACAGGAGGCGAGAGCTGTGGAGTGGAGAGGTGTTGAGGAGAGATGATGAATTTAGTTTAGACATGTCAAATTGCCTGCCAGCATACCCACCAAGCAGATAAAAGTGTAGGTCTAGGATTCTACTGTTTTGGGGGGATAATAGAGCTTTGGGCATCATTAGAGGTAATAATTGAGGCCATGGGAATGGAAAAGCCAGGAGAGCCATTAGTCTTGCTAACTGAACTGTCCTGCTAGCTAACCCAGCCATAAGTGAGGGGATTATAGGGGAGGCTCATATTCTGTGCTTGTTTTATAAATTCTGTAACACCTATCCCAGTGTTAGGAACATAATCAGATATCTGTTATTCATGTTTTTAAGATATCTCATTCTTTAGTTATGTAGATCTATTTTTAATTATAAATAATGACCTAAACACAACTTAAAAATATAATTGTTAACATTAAGTTATCTTTAATAACTAAATATATGATTATTAAGATAATATATGTTTCTTCAGGGTGGAGACTACATTTTATTCACCATTATATTCCCAATATCTCATATGGTCCTCTCAATAGGTATTATTAGTAAAGGAACTGTTGTATGATACAAGTTAAAATGTGAATTTTAAATGGATTTAAATAGCTGAGGGTTTTTTCATAAAAATAATTCTTTAGGTTAATGATATAAATCTTTTGAGTCCTTATCTGACCTTATTTAATGGCTTACTATATACATCATCTCTTTTCTTTTCTTTTCTTTTTCTTTTCTTTTTTTTTTTTTTTTGAGACAGAGTCTCAAGCTATTGCCCTGGGTAGAGTGCTGTGGCATCATAGCTCATAGCAACTTCAAACTCTTGTGCTTAAGTGATTCTCTTGCCTCAGTCTCCCAGGTAGCTGGGACTACAGGTGACTGCTGCAATGCCCTGCTATTTTTTTAATTGCAGTTTTTGTTGTTGTTTTACCTGGCCCAGGCTGGGTTTGAACCTGCCAGTCCTGGTGTAAGTGACCAGTGCCCTACTCACTGAGCTATGGGTACCATCCTATATGGATCATCTTAAGGATGGTGTCCCACCTCTGTGTTTCTTAGAGGCACCAATATAATTTTCAATATAATAGCATTGAGTTCTCTGTTAAATCACTATTTGTTTAAGATTATTTATTTCTATAGTATTTTATTCATCTGTATTTATGGCTACAGCAATGAAGTAAACAGGTATTTCAGGGTTCAGGTTCAGATTGCTGTGAGGGTCATCCTCTCATCCTCTTAAGACCTTTGTTTCCTGCGATCTGTAAAATGAGGACAATAATTCATTTCCATCAGTGCAAGTGTGAGGATTAAGTGAAATAACAGTTGTAAAGTGCTGATGCAGACATTGTACCAGAGATAGTGGACATAGAACCAATGTTTCTTTACTTTTGTTCCTTCTCTCAGAGGCTCGAAGAACATCTGGAGAAACACAAAGATTTCAGTAGTAGAGGCTGACGGATTGTGTAACTGAGACACCTGGAATCTGTCCACTGGATAGAGGGTCAATTTACCACCTCTGAATGGATCCCTTGTTAGGGGTCTTACAAGAAATGGGTTTACAAATTGGGTGCTCTTGTATATATTCATTCTCTTACTTTATCTTATGATTGGACTTCATGTTCTTTTTGCCTTAAATTCTTTGACTTAAAGATAGTTTTCGTCTTGTAGTATTCTTCTTTTGTCCATTGCCTTGAGTCCTTCCTGGAGTGGAGGATAAACAGGGTTGCTATTAGATTACTATAGGTTGCATTAGATGTTGAGTATTTTGGGTATTGGCCCTCTCAGTGATCACTAGATGCTGGAAGGAGGAGGTAATCATCCCATTTTATAGATGAAACACTGAGACACAGAGAAAATAGTCTGACCAATGTCACAGAAATAAAGTGTTGCTGAGACTCCAGGTCCAGGCCCTTCATTTCAGTCTCTGCTCTCACCACTGAAACCTAGTTGCCTCTAAAGGACAAGACATTAGTTGTGATTCCCCCTGAGGACATTTCTAAGATATTTAGCTCTTCTCTAGAGAATTTGTTTATAGCTTATCTAGTCAAGAATCCATTTATCTTTGGAGAATGTAGTTGATAACATAGAAAATCCACAACTTTTGACTGAAAACAACCATCTTTTTTTTGGATTTTGCTAGAGAACACAGGGGATACTGTAATTGCTATGGAATTAAAAAAAAAAAAAAAAGGTTTTAGCTGTCTGCACCAGCTTCTCATTTCCTCTCTATAAAGCATTTATGTCCTAAGGCATGCTTTTTCTAATTGAAAACTTTTACTTTTCTCCCTCATGGCTACATTTCGTGTTAATATCCATTCTGAAGGCAACCCGTGGCTCATGCCTGTAACCCTAGCTCTCTGGGAGGCCAAGGCTGGAGGATTGCTTGAGGGTGAGGCCAGTCTGAGAAAGAGTGAGATCCCATTTCTACTAAAAATAGAAAAATTTGGCCAGGCACAGTGGCTCACACCTGTAAGCCTAGCACTTTGGGAGGCCTAGATAGGCAGATTGCTAGAGTTCAGGAGTTTAAGACCAGCCTGAGCAAGAGTGTGATCTTGTCTATACTAAAAACAGAAAAAATTAGCCAGGTGTTATGGCAGGTGCCTGTAGTCCCAGCTACTCACGAAGCTAAGGCAAGAGGATTGCTGGAGCCCAGGAGTTTGAGGTTGCTGTGAGCTAGGTTGAGGCCGTGGCACTCTAGCCTGAGTGACAGACCAAGACTTCTTCAAATCAAACCAAACAACAAAGAACTCATTGTAGGTGTTATTTCAATGTTAAGGATTAACTTTCAGTTATGTAGTGAATACAAGGTCACTGTGTAATTTTTGGGAAAGTCAGATAATATCTTCACATGATAAATGAAATTATCTATCAATTATCGATCTAATATATCATTTACCTATTAATATCTTCAATGTTATGTGTCAGTGGTGACTCTGAAAAGGCCATTTACTATAGGTTATTTCCATACAGATTTATTTTCAGGTTAAAAATAATAATTGCAGAATCATATTTAATTGGGATAGGTTTAAGGTAACTTAGTAGACTTGTCTTGATTTGATATTATCTCATTTAGAGATAAATGCAGATTTCCGTTTTGCAAGGCATAGTTTCTGTATTTCAGAGCAACTCATTTATTTTGGTGCTTTTCAGATTAACTTTTTTTTTTTGTTGTTGTTGTTATGACAGAGTATCACTATGTTGCCTTGGTAGAGTGGCATCACAGCTCACAGAAACCTCAAACTCGGCTTAAGTGATTCTCTTGCCTTAGCCTCTCAAGTAGCAGGGACTACAGGCACCACCACATGCCCGGCTATTTTTTGGTTGTAGTTGTCATTGTTGTTTGGCATGCCCAGGCTGGGTTCGAACCCGCCAGCTCCAGTGTATGTGGCTAGCACTCCAGCTGCTGAGCTGCAGGTACTGAGCCTCAGATTAACTTTGTATTAGCAGTAGGGAAAGTGATGATGATTTGACTATTTGCCAGTGATAACTAAAGTATTTCCTATCTACTACAGTACAGATAAAATGTTATAGGATTTTTTTTTTTCTTGTTTTGGCTTTACTATATTTAGAGAACAATCACATCTTCCCCAAATAAGAAGTATTTAAATAGATTGATGGATGTCTCCTTAAAATGTTTTAATCATCCAAACTATACAAAAACTTTTAAGTAAGCGATAATATAAATTTAGAGACAAAGACTCAGCACCTGTGCTCACTGTTAGGGTGTTGGCCATGTATACCGGGGCTGGCAGGTTCGAACCTGGCCCGGGCCAGCTAAAACAACAATGACAACTGCAACAAAAATATATCTGGGCATTATGGCAGGTGCCTGTAGTCCCAGCTACTTGGGAGGCTGAGGCAAGAGAATCGTTTAAGTCCAAGAGTTTGAGGTTGCTGTGAGCTGTGATGCTAAGGCACTCAATCAAGGGTGACATAGTGAGATTGTCTCAAAAAAAAAAAAAAAAAATTAGAGACAAAGCTAGGACTTGAACACTGAATCTAAGTTTGTCTTTAATGTTTAATGGAAAGAACTTGGGCACTGAGTTAAATCTGGGCTGATTCCTGCAGGTATAACTGTGCTGGCTGTTCACAGCTCATGTTCCTTCTAACTGGTTGTGCCTGCATCACCAGTTTACACACCATACTGACTGATAAATGTCCTGAGCATCAGCCCTGGTTAATACTTACAGAGGCTAAAAAATTTGCTTGGCTACCTAGTAGCTGTGTAACCGTGTGTTATTAAATAACCTCCCTGGGCTTTAGTTTACTCATCGGAAAAATGAAGATAATAGCACGGTTGGGACGATCAAATTAGTTATTGAATATAGAAAGTTTATCATTTCCCCTGGCAAATATTATGTGCTTAATAAATGTTAATCCTCATCTTCTATTCCCTCTGTTTTCCTGACTTTGTCAGGCATGCCTGTTTTTTCTCATCCTGGGAATCACAGGATTTCAGAGATTAAATGGAATGCTGGGGCTGTCATGCTCAACAGTCCCGTAGGCTCTGGGACATATCATGCTGGTAAACATTTTGAATATAATCCAAACCACTGTCCTGGCTGCCTTTTCTGCTTGTATTCATCTCCAATTCAAGGTGAATACCTGTTTTGTTTATTCTTTGTCCTGTATTTGTTTTGGCATTCATTGCATCCTCAACCTGGTCTGTCAACTTCCGAATCTGTGCCCCTATTAGTCAAAGAAAAATGGAAAGAGAGGAGGTGGTAAGATCAAAGTATAGTCACCCCTCTTTCTGGGGAGAACCGTCACACCATTTATCCCCTATGGAGAGAGAACTAGTAGTCTTATTTCAAATGACAGTACACAGGTTTTTAAAAAAAATTTTGGGGGGGTTAAATTTGTTGTTCCATACAATGTTCCAAGAAGGGCCTTTTCATTTCAAACTAATTTTTATGATGGAAAAAGTGTTTCTTTTTGAGTTTCCACAGCCACATACTGTGGCAACTCCTTAGCAACACATATTGCAAGTCTTGAGTTACTCTTTCTTCATTCTTACTGAGTACCTCATGGAATAGAACTAAATAAATAAATCTACTGACCTTAAATCTATCTATCTATATGTTAAAAGATCTTGTAGTTTGATAAAGCTTAATTTTAATATTTCTCTTACAGAAAGCCGTGTCAAAATTTCCTCATGAAATCTGAAGCCATGAAAAATAGTGTTGACTGTAGATTCTGGCCAGGATTAGATTTTTTAATGTAAATCCAAAGATATATTAGTATTCATCAATGCTGAAACATACAGGCTTAATGAAAAATTTGTGACAAATACTTGGATTTTGGTAATTTCATTTGTGTATATATTTGTATATTTGGTTCAGTGTTAAAATATGATTCCACCTAATTTATGTCAAAATGCATGTTATACTTTATTATATCTGTGCACATGTCCCCCTCCCATAAAGCCACTCCTCACATCTCCCTTGAGCCCATCTTGCTCCCTACAATCCCCTACAAGGACCTGCCCATCTCATCCCCACCTGTTGTAATGCAGTACTCACCACCTGGGCTGGTCATGACGTATTGTGATAGTTGAGATTTAGTGTTTCTTATTTATCTCTGCTTATTTGACTTAGTGAGTATTTCTCTTGTTTCTCTCAAAATAAAACTACTGAGGGAAGAAACCATATGGTCTGTTCTTTATAGTCCCACATGCTACCCAGCATGGGTATACCCGATACCTGTCCATAGGAGCAATTTTGTCCGCACTCCAGGTAAGAACAAAATAACCATGAAGGTATTTAGAATCATCTCATTACTTTAGAATTCTTATCTGGTTGCTTTGTTAGAGGGATTTATTCATTTTACCTATCTGTTTCTCTCGCTTCATCACATCCAGAACCCCTGGGTTCCTTTTGCATGCTTTCTCCCCCATCTCCATCTTGGGTCTTCCATAAGATGATGGGTTGGAGCCCTGAAGCCAGAGGTGGCTGCAGTGTTGTCAGAAACCTTACCTTAATCCAGATACACATCAGCAAACACAGACTTAACAGGAGCCGAGCTTTCAAGCAAAGCCAGTGAAGCGCAGAGGGAGAAGCATCAGAAATACACCCCAAATCGACCTGGCGTCTGTCGCTGGGGACTGCTCAGGCTGTGAATGGAGAACTCTTGTAGATGGAAGGAGGGGAGTGCGGTCTGTGTGTGTGTTTCATATTCACTGTCCTTTCCAGAATCCTTGCGACATGGTTGACCTTAGAGGAGACCCTTGATGATTACGCCTAAGTCTTTTCAACCTGTTGTTCCTATTTACACTTGTGCTTTGTGGATTCTTTCGGAGAGAAGTGTTTTAAAGGAATATAGAAAGCTTTCCACGTCAGAGACACTCCAAATGTGGCAGCTTAGGCAGATAGCTTTCATTTCTCTGTTTGTTATTTTCCTACTAGGATGAAATATTTCTTCTTCCCCTGAGCATCTCGATTTTGTGATCTGGGACATGCTCAGATTTGACAGTTTGAACTTTTAAAACTAATAATTATTTGAGGATATTCTGGTCTTTTATCTGTGGGAAGACTGGGGAATCTGGAGTTACTTCTGTAGCCTTTTAAAAGCTTTGCTTTCCTGCTGTTTTTTAAACTATCATAAGTCAAATTTATCATGGGGATAATGTAATAAAGACAAATATTCAACCAATAATGAAAAGCTAAGTAAACGGGTATGTTTAAGCTCTATTATATGCAGGGGAGTACATTAAGGCAGATCTAAGAGACACTTTAATGGATTTAACATTAGCAATCAGACCTGGACTTGGTATAAATCAAACACCATTGCATTTCAGTCTAATGCACACCCACTCATTCATTAGCACCGTTCAACACAGATTATAAATATTAGCCAAGAAACCTTCAGTTCTTGAGATTCTTTTTACAGACACAGCAATAATTGAACAATAATGATGACAATTTTATTTTTATGAATCGCTATGGCTTACTTTTATTGATTTGCTCTTGGGCCTGGAGAAAGCTTCCTCAGCCAGTATACAACAGGAAATGGTTATAGCATTATCAGATAGGCCGTAAAGAGATAAATAAAATAAAGGGGGGTAGGAATGATGGTGGAACTCGCAGGCTGCTGATGTAAGCAAGAATTGCTCCCCTCACTCCCAACAATAGAGCAACTTGAATTACCTCTGTTCTTACTCCCCCGCTCTTCTTTCCCAGTTCAGCAAAAGGAAAATACTCTCAGGCTGTAAATGTTTATTAACTTTGGAGCTGAACATTTTTGGGGTTCTCAATAGTGGCTGGAAGGAAAGGAATAAAAAGGGAATAAATGAGTCTGCTTAGGCATTATGTGGAAAGGAGGATGAATTCCCACAGAACATGGCCTTTCACCGGCTCCTTTAATGGCATACAGCTAATTAGTAACAAAGGCAATGTAACCTTCTGGTAATATCCCATCCATGGATATGAAAAGGAGCAGATCCCTTATAACCTGTTCTTCCTCCAGAAATTGTAGTATCCCATTGTTTCTTTCAGTCAGCTGTCCCTGCTTTTACTTCATAGGGGTAACAAATGTGAACCTCCTGGGCTATTGGTAAGGAGACACCAGTATAAATCTGTACATGTGTTTCCGTGGCTATTGTGTTTTTCCCATGCTTGGCAACAGATTCCAGAGGTTTTATTTCACAGTTATTCCCTCCCATTCCCAGTGATAATATGGACTTGTACTTCTGTTTATTCACTGCACCAAGACCTCTCACCATGTCTTTTAGTGAAAAGAACAAGAGCAAATGCATCTTTGAGAATCTGTCAGTCTTCTGCAAGTTCTGTGTGTTGAAGTAGACTGGCAAGTCTGGCCATGGCAGGGGAAGTGGCAAGAGAAATTCTTTTTGTGGCTACTCCTCCATTCCCAATGGATTTTTCTTTCCTGGCCCCAAATTTTAGAGTCGGTTTATAGTAAAGTTATGGACAAGCTGATGTTTAAAGGCTTGTTTAGCTAGTCCATTTGCTGGTTCTGAGTCATCTGTGTCCTTATGGAGGAAGAGGATGCTCAGCTACCCCCACAGTTAGAACAACTTCAAGGACTGTACTGATAGCAGGTACACTCTATACTCTAGTTTATTTCTTCATGCCACCTTTTCAATTATTACATGTTTAATGTAAGCCTGCCTGGGTGATGTAATTCTACTCTTTTCCCAGAAAATAAGTTCTTTTGACAGTCGATAACTTAATGTTTAATACATCCATAGATTAAAAAAAAATGTTTAAAGAATTTAGAGTTATTGGTAACACATTGAGCTATCATATAACAACTAGAAAAGACTTCAGTTCTGGTAACATTAACAAATCCATAGAAGTTCAGTGCTGTATTTTGTGGTTATTGGAGAAAAGAAAGGTAAATTCTTGGTTTGTGTTTAGATGGAGGATCTTGTGTCTCCAAAGGGAGAAAAAATAACTCTGTAAAGCAAAAATATTGCAGTAGCCACAAATTGTATTAAACCAAACCACAATTCTGGCTTTATGATGCCCACAAGCTCAATGAGCTCATTGGTCTCTAAATGTATCAAAGGGGATAATTATAAACACAATCAGTCCCAGGAGGGTGACTGAGAAAGTGGTTGTAAGGGAGTTTTCAAAGGAAAGAACAGAAATTTCTGACATCAAAGATGCCAGACCCTGCCCCAACAGTGTTCATAAAATATAAGGGGAGCCAGTCACCATTTCCTCATTAATAAAGTAACTCATTAAAAAATAGTTGTTGAGTGCCTACTATGAGCCAGGCACTCTGCTAGATGCTGAACCAATGACAATAAGATAGTCACCCTCTCTTCCCTCAGGGAGTTTACTCATTCTAGTGGGGGGAGCCTACTAAACACATTAGTAATGTAATTTCAGATAATGAGACATGGCAGAAAAGTATGTGATAGAGATGTGGAAGAGATAAATAAGCAGGATAGTTTTATTAGAGGGTACAAGGGCCTTATAATTCCAAGTAAAAAGTATGGTTTTCCTTCTAAGAGAGAAAGAGAAGTGACATGGTCTTATCTACAATTTTCAAAGATCACTGGCTGCCATATGGGAAATTTGCCAAGGTTTAATAAACCTTTGGAACAGCTCATTACTCAATAATAGGAGACTAAAGGAGTCTCCCATTCTCGACAGCAAATGGATCTCTAATCATTCTGAAGTTCTAGGAAAAAACTGAGTTGGGGCACAGACTGGGTTTTCATTTCTTCTGGCTGTCAGTAGTGTCTTTGGAAGAAAAAGAGGTTCTAGGAAGCAAATGATCAGATACAGAAATGCAACTTAATAGCTCAATTAAATTTTCTGCCTGCAGGTTATACCACCGATAAAGGTCTAATAACCAGAATCCACAGAGAACTCAAATCTATTAGCAAGAAAAGAACACTTGACCCTCTTACAGGGTTGGCAAGGGACTTAAAGAGAAACTTCTCTAAAGAAGACAGTTGCAAAATCTACAAACACATGAGAAAAAGCTCATCATCCTTAATCATCAGAGAAATGCAAATCAAAACTACTATGAGACATTACCTAACCCCAGTAAGAGTAGCCCACATAACAAAATCCCAAAACCAGAAATGTTGGCGTGGATGTGGAGGAAAGGGCACACTGCTACACTGCTGGTGGGAATGCCCACTAATACGTTCCTTCTGGAAGGATGTTTGGCGAATACTTAGAGACCTAAATATAGACCTGCCATTCGATCCTATAATTCCTTTACTAGGTTTATACCCAGAAGACCAAAAGTCACAATATAACAAACACATCTGTACCAGAATGTTTATTGCAGCCCAATTCATAATTGCTAAGTCATGGAAGAAGCCCAAGTGCCCATCAACCCACGAATGGACTAGCAAATTGTGGTACATGTATACCATGGAATATTATGCAGCCTTAAAGAAAGATG
>CAUYPK010114095.1:0-10981 GCA_963574355.1 Loris lydekkerianus | reverse complement strand
ATGTGCGATCTCCAACCTTCTCTCCTGGTATAGCTCGAATCCTCCAGGTTACTTACTAAATTTCCATCCTTTAACTCTCCTTCTGGACGGGAGCCTCTGTGAAAAGCTGGCTTCAGTCCGCCATCTTGTCTCAACCCCCCTTTTATGTCCATTCTTTACTCACCTGATGCTTAGTGAGCAGGCTCAGACTTTGGAACAGCTCTTTGTGTCCTAGACACCTCCACATTTTGAGTGACAATTATTTTGCCAGATGTTAATGAAGAGGTTGTTGTGATCCACTTAGCATTTAGTCTCTCTCCTTGGGTTAAAGAGATTTGTACCTATATTTGTTTACTCTTCTGCACTGTGAACACTTGCAGGGTAGAGAGATGCTTCATCATTATTATTATTTTTCATATATTTACATCTGTATCTAACACAGAGCATGGTGCAGAGAAGAAGTAATTTGTAATTTCTGAATTCAGTAGATGACTGGTTAAATGGGCTCTTAGCCATTGTCCATGTTGGCTAAGAGATGAAAATCTTGGCCTAACTTTAAAGAATCTGTCATAGAGTATACTCACAATTACTTTAATCATGCTCTATTTTACCAGCCAAGCTGGGACTTAACTCAGTACCTAATGCATAGTAGATGCTTAACACAAATTTGTTGAATAAATGAAAATTATATGTATTATTTGTGTAACAAATTATAAACTCAATGTAAGAGAAATGGTGTTCTCTGCAGCAAATATACTGGGGAGTTTGTCAAAGCAGAAATTGTGCTGGACAAAGTTAAGTAGGCAAGGAAGACGGAGATGACTTTATTCAAGGTTGTTGCAATAGTGGAGAGAGAACAGAACTCAGTCTGAGCTCAATTCCTCTGAAGCTAAGGGTGGGAGGGGTTTTAAGCTCTGTAGTGAGCTAGTGGAAAAATACTGGGATACAGGAGGAAGTCGTAAATCATCTGTGCTTGATAATTTATCCAAAAGGGATAGAGAAGCTTCTTATATCTTTAAGAAAGTAGGCAGTTTTGCAACTTGGAGCAAGCAAGCTGCCCACCGAACTAGGCTCCTACCTTCCTACAGAGATGGGGAGACAGGAGCACTATCTTCATGATGGTTATATTTTAGAAGGATGGTTCCCAGAACTATTGAGAAAGACATTGGAGGAGGTAGAACTTAAAGAACTTCAAAAAGATTTATAACGCACGAATGTGCATAGTGTGAGCATGTCCCCTCCCCAATAAAAGCTTAACTACAATTTGAACTCTGCCTTAGAATTGAAAACAAGGTAACCTTGTTTGTACAAAAAAAATTTATACCCTCATATTAATTTGAATTAAGAAAAGATTTATATCTTAAAGGAGCAGAGAAAAAATTTTGTTTTCTAAACAAAATGCTGTAAGAACAAAGAAGTCAGGGAGCTAAAGTTAGGAAGAAGCCTGTCTGAAGTGTACTCGAGCTGAGTGCAATCTTCTTTTTTTTTTTTTTTGAGACAGAGTCTTGCTTTGTTACCATTGGTAGAGTGCCCTGGTGTCACAGCTCATAGCAACCTCAAATTCTTGGGCTCAAGAGATCCTCTTGCCTCGTCCTCCCAAGTAGCTAGAACTGTAAGTGCCTGCCACAATGCCCAGCTAGTTTTAGAGGTGGGATCTCGCTCTTGCTCAGGCTGGTCTCAAACTCCTGAGCTCAGGCCATCCACCCTCCTCAGCCTCCAAGAGTGCTGGGATGACAGGTGTGAGCCACCTCACCTGGCCTGAGTGCAATCGTAAGGTCTTCTTTGTCAAGGTCTTGGATAACCCCTGACTCAGTGGCACCTGCTGTGTTTTGAGTGTTAGTCTTGCGGGCTTCTGTCTAACACAGCTCCTCTTTTAGTCACTTTGAGGCCTGGCCATGTTACTTATCTTTTCTCAGCATCCTTCAGGACTGATCAGAGTAACAGCGATGTTCTACTCCTTTACAGATCTACTGCAGGGGGCTCATCTCATCAGATCACTGACTGCTTTGTAAGTTAAACACACTGCACTGTTCTATCAGCTGGAGGGACTAAAATTGTTCTCTTGTCTTAAGGTTTATGAGCTCTTTGCCTCTGTCTCAACCATTTCAAGTATATTTTCTTCACTCTGGGAGCTTCTTTCTGAGCATTTGTCTGGGTCATTCGTGACTCAGAGAAGACTCCTTGAGATCTTGATCAACTTCATAATTTTATATAAGAGAAAACTTTGTTGAGTAAGGAAGGAATTTGTCCTTGGACGTACTTAAGTAGTGGCAGCAGAACCTAGGACTCCTGCCTCTTTTTACTACACAATAATACATAAAACATTTACTGAAAAGCTAAGCCTTTTCCCCTGGAAGCAGCTCGAAAAGCCGTTTCACTAGGAGCTCACCTTTATTCTGGAACTTCTATAACGTAAATACATTATACTCTGCTCAGCTCAATTGTTGCCTTGACAGTGTTAAATTGTTCCTGTTGCCAGTTATTCAAGGCTGCCTCCCTGTGTCTCTGTGTCCCTTTGGGGCTTTGGACATCAGAGACAGGGTGGACTATCTGACCACCGGAAATGGAATTGCTTTTCTGGCCTCTTGTACACTGATCTCTGCTTATCAGCTATGGTTTATTCTTTCATCTCACAGATGAGAGTGAAGATTGATGATTCTGAGGCCCTGATTGTAGCAATCTGGGCAGGGTGACCCCGAACTTGATCCCGATAGGCCCTTGGGCTAATCCCTGCCTCTCTTTCCCACCACCATCTCAGGAGGTCAGGCAGTGAGGTTGCTGACGTTGGTGTGGGGGTGGGAGCATGATTTTGAGCTTCCCTCCCTATCAGCTGGTGTCTGTTTTCACGACAGATGGTGGGTGGTGACATGGCTCCATTGTCCTCCCTTGCCTGCCCTAGAGGGAGGTTTCCTTTGCCAGCACATGTGCTATACTTCCAGAGGAAATGGCATCTGCCTCTGAGGGCACATCCAGAAGGCAGCTCCAGCCTCTCCATCGCATCCGTTGGCCTGGGAGCAACTCTGCGCTCCTTTAAGGCCCAAAGAGTAACCTGTTGTTCTTTGTCAGCTGGAAAGGCTATCGGAAAGGAGTGGGTTTAAACTTCCTCAGGAGGCACTACAGTTAGACATGAGGACAAACATTTTTACATTAGGCTTATTGGGTATGATGTAATGAGCTCAAGCGTCTGAACTTTGTTGCTTATGAAGCCACTTCCTCACTTCATGCTCTCCCCCTCTCATACCCTCCTCCCGGTCCCAACACTGTGTGCGAAATATTCCCCTACAATTTTTCAATAACAGTCTCACTTTTAGATAGCCAGAATTGGAAAATATTATGGATGGCTTTCTGAGAGCTCAGTAGCGCTGGCATTTTAGCAAGCATCAGAACCGCTTATGTGATCATGTTGGGAGGGTGGAAGAGCTTGCGAAGATGCAGGGTCAAGAGCCACATCAGCAGATTCTTATTTAGTAGGCATGGCTGCCCTCGGCTATGCTTTTTGGGTGAAAACCTAAATGATAGTCAATGTGCATAGTATTTCCTAAGGGTTTAGATTAAGGTTTATTTATTTAACAGATTAAAATAATTTTTGGAGGAGAAAAATATAGAGAGAAGGTAGGAAGATTTATTACCAGCAGAGGACAGGGGAAGGAGGGAAGAGACACGCAGTTATATGAGAAAAGAAGTGGGGATTCTGGGTGTTAAAGAGCCGAACCCCTTGTGAAAAGGTGAGGTGAAGGGACGTGACCGTCCCCGTCTTTGAGAAAGTGCCCAGGATGCAGTGTCACTTCAAAATCATGCTTTCCTTTGATTTAAAGTGGAATTAAAATGAAAACAGTGCTCTGGTTAGTGGAAGCCATTGAGCTTAGAGGCTAAAACTTGGAACTCTACTTCTGTACCATGTAGATTGTAGGGCCTCATGCACAGGGATGATAGTAATAATAACTTATATTTACAAAGTGGTGCAGTGGTTAGGATATGAGAACATCAGTTTGGTTACTGAATGAAAGAAAAGCAAAAATAATTGTGGCATAAACACAGTAAGTTATTTTCCTCTTATATAAAGTCCTGACACTGTAAACAGGAAAGATAGGATAACTACAGAGTTATCAGGGACTCAGGATCCTTCCATCTGATTTTTTTTTTGCCATCATAAACATGCACCTTTTGTGCAGATGGCTGCTCTGGACTAGAAGCTGCTCTCAGAGTCACACTCTGGCTGGAAGGACAGGAGTTGGGAGGAGGGCGGAGAGGGGAGAGGGTGGGCATGTTTGCAGTACCAGAGTACGGCCTGTGAGTCACTGTGAATCAGTCACCTGAGCTCAGTCAGTGACCACACGTACCTGCAGGGCTGCTGAGCACCCACGTGCCTGTTTCACCTTGTACGTCACATAAGAACAGAAAAACAGGTATGAAAGGACGTCGGCAATCTTTCCACAATCAGGTTATAGTTTCCAAAGGCTAGCACATAAATTCATAGCACCTTCTCAGCTTGAGACAGGTAATACAGTCAGTATTATTTTCACTTTCAGATGGGAAAACTAGGAATGTAAGTGACAAGTGGCAGAATTTGGTTTTGAATTCAGATCTTTTGATTACAAGTTGCCTCTTCTTCCCACTATGTTGGAGTATTTTCCATAAAGCAATGTGAAGACAGAGCTCCCCCAATCTTCCCGATCGTACCCACTAAATATAACTCACATTTCTCCTGCACCATTAAATTTGGACAATGTCCCTTTACCTTCCTCCCAACTTAGCCTGCATCCCCATCCCTCCAGGCTTGGTTAGAGAAAGATTTCTCAGTCCCTTGCTTTGAGCTCAACAGCTGCCAGGAATGAGAGGGCTATACTTTGTGGTGATTTTAATACAGGTTTTGGGAGCAGCCTCTCAGCAGCCTCTCAGTTTAATCCTCGGCAGATAAACTAACAGTAGAGAGATTGGGAGTTATTTACGAAGACTTGCTGGCTGTAGGAGATTGGGCAGTTGTTAATCTTCCCTGCTGAGGTTGGGGAGCCCATTTTAATCAGAATTTGTACAGGAATAATCCTTTCTTTAAATTCTGACCTAATCACTCCAATAATTGCAATCAGAGCAATCTCTTTGGAAGACAGTGTGTTACTATGAAGTTGAAAGGAGGGTGAAACAGGCCGACTATGAAATACTGCTGTAAAAGTGCCCACCAGAGCTGGAATGATACTCCTGCTTGACTCAAGGTTTCCATAGCTGAGGGAGTCTAGAGACAGCCACCTTCCACGTTCCCACTGGGTCTGGAGGTATTTATTTGTAGTTACCTTACATGTGACCCTGGGGAATGACAGCAAAAATAAAAATGATCATGACTTTCTAGAAAATCTTATCCAAAAAGGGAACGCTAAAAAAAGAAGAAAAGATTATTTTTATGTAGATCTACATAGAGACAATCACAAAATACATAATTATTTGTGTTTGTGTGGAAAGAAAGGGTGTTATTCACCTGTGAGGCAAGAGGCAGGGAATATTAATCTGGGTATTTGAGAAAGAGACACCCAAGTATGATTAGGCAAGTGAGAGATTTTGTGGAGAGAAATGCCTCTGAAAGGTACAGGAGGGGCCGTGAGCCCCTTTGTACAGGAGGTCCTCCATCACCATGCAGGTCTGATGGGGGGAGAGAGGAAGGAAGAAGATTGTGCAGGGAGAGACACAGACTGCAGCATGGTTTTGAGAAAGTTTGGGGCACGCCAGGGGGGATTCCTAAGGCAAAATTGTCTGTTAAAGGAGTCCTGCATGCTTCTGGGCCATTGCCTGGAGCCACACAGGTGTGATGTGGCCTCACTGTCTGTGTAGAGGCAGGTGCAGAGGAAGTCACCCTGACTCTGTTGGTCAACTGTGCTCTCTGCCCAAGTTCTCTTGCAGAAGATCTGAGTGGTGCATCTCCATGGTCACCACATCCCAGTTCTTCACCGTTTGCCTTTGGGGAATTTCTTTCCTTGTCTGGGCTTCACTTTCCTCATTTAAGGGGAAAAGGCTAGAAAATCTTTAGGGTCTTTGCATCTCCTTCATTATCTGATTTTATAGAGCATCGACCTTTGATGTGCAAAGGATGGATGTGTGTGTGTGTGTGTGTGTGTGTGTGTCTGTGTGTGTGTTGGGTAGGGAGTGCAGCACGGAGGGGGTTGTTGTCATGGAGAGAAATGGATTAATGGCTGGGAAGAAAGACAGCTCACTCTGTCAGGTGCCTTCTTTCTCTCTGAGTCTGCCCCCTTTTTCTGGGCTCCAACCTGGGCTGAGGGCCGGGCTGACCACAGCTTCAGCTTATCTAATCTAATCTATCAGAGAGGTAATGAACTATAAAAGTGTGGATTCAATTACAATTAGAGGGGAGTTTTGTGTTGGCTGGAGTCTGGTGCTAGCCAGAGAATAGAGACTCGAGCTGGATTGAAAGGCCCCATCTGTGCTAGTAGGGTCTGCCGTTAGGGGCTGGGCAGAGCTTTACAGGAAACACCGAGGAAAGAACAGTACTCATGTGGTGATTTTTTTTTTAAGGGAGGAAAAGTATTCACTTTTTTGGAGTTTGTCTTTTTTTTTATTACAGACTAGAAAGAAAATGTACTTGGATTTTCTTAATCCTCTTTCTCTGAGTAGAACCCCAGGTGTACCCAGAGCCTGCACGGCTCCCAATTTTTCATCTCTGTCAAGCCTCCTGGATGCTCACCTTTAATCCTCCGTTTCTTCCTAAATAGTGTGGATTTTGGCAATGGGTAGCTTGTCCTCGGGATTGTGAGGAGCATCTCATTCAGTTGGAACCCCAGTGAGTTCTGCCAAAGAGCTTCACAGGCACTCATTCTTCTTTTGTGTCTGTGGTCCGAGTTTCTGTCCGTCTCTCAAGGTCCAAGGAAGAGTATTTTCTCAGAATTCATCCTCAGAAGGCTTGGGCAGAGTGTGATCTGTTTTTCTTTCCTAAGGATCCATTGCACTTCCTAACTCTGTTAGTGAAATCTATCATATTCTGCCTTGCATTAGAGATATTTGCCTACTTATTTTACTCACTTTTATGTTTTTTTACTACACTATAAAGTCTTCAATGTCAGGGATTAGTTTTTCCTAATCTCTATTCTATATTTTCTGCACCAAGCCCGTCTTTAATTAGCGTATAATAGTCATTAAATATAGTCTTATGGAGAAAAATAAACATCTATTTGAGAGAGATTGTTTTCTCTGCCTACTTTGGCCTCATTGTTGCCCTTCTTTCTGGCTTCTTTGACTAATTCCCCTTTCAAAGAGAACATTAGACAATCCAATTAAGAAACAAAGAAAATTTTAGAAAATGAAGTTTTCTTCTTTTTTTTTTTTTTTGCTGTGCTTTACCCTTCCCCTGATCCTTGACCTAACTACAATTATTCTTACCTGAGATGCTTTAATTTAAAGTACAAGTCTGGGGATACCCACAGCAATATTTGGCTTTCTTGAAGTTCATGGTGAATTTTGATGATACTTTCTCAATATTCATCCACCTATATGCCAATCTTATTTTAATATAGGTTTTGGGAGCAGTAGACATCTAACATCTTTGTCCATTTTTTAAAGTTTTTAATTTTCTTTAAACAAGTCATAAGAGGTATCCTTCATCCAAACTCTGCCTCTTACTAACAATATAATCTTGAGCACACAAGATTTCTCTGTGCCTCAGTTTTCTTATCTGTCAAATGGGTGTAATGATTTTATCTTTCTTATAGATATTTTGTGAATATGTTGTGCATAGCAAGTGATATGAATTTGCTGTATTTATTGCTATTATTGTCAAACATTATCAAAACCAGAAAAAAATCTAAAAAAATCTGTAGTGGTCACATATAATCCATTACCATGTGCCCACATTTCTTTAGATAAATTTTTTTTTAGATGGCTAAAAATTCTCTTTCTTCTTTCAATAGATACATATATGTCAGAGACTAAACCAATGTTTTGAGGATTTATGAAATGTCAGAAAAGCAAGTTAGGCCTGCTCCCTCACGAGGGCTCTCCCATCAGACTAATCTGACCTGAGCTGAAGAGCATTGGGGTCACGCAGGGTGGAAGGACGGGTGCACTCTATCAGGGAGTAGTACCCACGGACAGAAGAGCCACTGCTTATTTTAAAATCAAGTCAATAACATGAAAATCAGATGCAAAATAAAACCCAGATTAGCATATAATCACATTAGCAGACTAATTGAGGCAGCAGCCCAGCACTTTGTGTAATAAGGTTGCACCCTTCAAAGGGAGAATAAGGGGGAGTCCAAATTGTTTAGCCATCCTTCTGTTTCAATGCAGAGCGGAGGGGCCTGAGACCAGATGTGGCCAAAGTCCTATCCGGGCAGTTAGCACAGTATCACTTACTCTAGGGGACCCATAAGAGGGGATTAGGGGTCATAGACTGAGCGTGGCAGCCCCCTAAGGCCTGGGGGATTAACGTCTAATGCATCCAGCTTTGCAGAAAATAGGGCTCAGATGAGGAGCTAACCTTCTTTATTCTTCTTTATTTTAGGAAGCTCTAAGAGTGAGAGGGTTTCTTTTTCTTTCCAGACAGTGAAGTCCTTTCCATCCTGAGAATCTGAGGTGGGAATAGGGACCCTGGATCTATAGGTGCTTTGGCAACTTGGGAATAGAATTTATTTTCCTTCTCTCTATAGTTCTGTTCTATTTTTTTCTGCTGAATTTCCCTTCAGCCACATTTCCTCATAGGTGCCCAACACCAAATATTTCTATTTTAGTTGAAGCAAGTTTTTTTACTCCTGTTAATTTCTTCAAGGAAACACCAAAATGACGCTTACTCTCCAGTGCCCTCCACTTACTTGGATCAGTTGTTACCATCATTACCTTTGCTTTTAGTCTCCCAAAAGGGGCTTCTTTAATGCTTACTGTATATAGGTCAGGCTATTCTAATCTCCCCTTTTTAAATCATTAAAATATATTGGAGGTAACTGGAATATAATAGCCTGGAACTTAAAGCAGTCATATATTTAGGCTTACTATAAATTCATCTGGTTGAGTTCCTTCTATTGGACGACAGAGAAAGATAGGTAAGATGAATTTATGAGATATTTAATAAGGTGTTTATGGAAAAGTGATATCATATGACTGTTTGCCCCATGACAGGGTTCTTTTCATTATACCTCTCTGTGTACAATTATTTCATAATTCACAGTCTCTCTGGTTATTTTTTAACAGCTTATAAATTTGCAATGCTTACAATTTACCTACCTCTTCTGTACAGAAAGAGTTCAGTTTGCAAGTGGAATGTTTTGTCCTCATTTGTTTTCTTCCTCCATGTAACATTCCATGTCATTCAAAGCAATCAGAAATTTCAGTAAAAGCCTCACATTTTCTCCCCTTTTTGTCTGAGACATAAGTAAAGCACAATCATAGAAAGTGAAGAATAAATTCTTCTTTTTTTTTTTTTGAGACAGACTCTCAAGTTGTCACCCTCGGTAGAATACCATGGTGTCACAGCTCACAGCAACTTCCAGCTCTTGGGTTTAGGAGATTCTCTTGCCTCAGTCTCCCGAGTAGCTGGGACTACAGGCGCCCTCCACAATGCCCTGCTATTTTTTGTTGCAGTTGGTTTGGGGCCGGGTTTGAACCTGCCACCCTTAGCATATGGGGCCGGTGCCCTACCCACTGAGCCACAGGTGCTGCCCTAGAATAAATTCTTTAGTAAATCTATGACTTTAGTGAGAACACAGGGGTCTGTGGACAAAGTGCTGAAATCAGGGTTCCAGTAACACTTCTAATAGTCATGCCTTGAGTGGTAGGAAGCAAGTTCCATCACTAAGCTTCAGTTTTTCTCATCTGTAAATTGTGAGAGAGGTGTGACCCTCACAGGATGGTTTTGAACATAAAGATTGTACTCTCTACATAAAACGGCTGACTCTCTGAAGTCACCAAGTAAGTGGTAGTCAGCAAGCAAATATAGTTATTAACCATCCACTGTATAAACTCCCTTATGCTTTGCAGACCTACTGTGAAAGTAAAGAGAATTTAAAATATGGCACCACCCATGTTCCAAACATATTTAGAATCTGTAAGGCTGGCTGTAATCAAAAAACTCAATTTTACAGGGATTTTTAAAATTTTCACTGGGATCTAGTCTTGGAATAAAGGCATAAGACCCTGCTGAATCCTTCAAGGAGATTTCTGTCTTTTAAGAGAATAGATCATTACATAACCACAGAAAAAATGTGATATCTGCTAAAATGTAAGTTTAAAAAAAAATTTTTTTTTATTGTTAAATCATAGCTGTGTACATTAGTGCAATCGCCTGTACCCATTCTAAGATGCACCATAGATGTGGCCCCACCCATTCCCTTCCCTCCACCTAAACCTCCTCCCTCCCTTCCTCTTCCTTGGCCCTTTCCCTATAGTCTTGTGGTATAGTTGGGTTATAGCCTTCATGTAAAAGCTATAATTTAGCTTCATAGTAGGGCTGAGTACACTGGATACTTTTTCTTCCATTCCTGAGATACTTTGCTAAGAAGAATATGTTCCAGCTCCATCCATGTAAACATGAAAGAGGTAAAAGTCTCCATCTTTACTTCCATCTTTACCACATGTATGCATGTGGTATACATGTACCACAATTTGCTAATACATTTGTGGGTCGATGGGCACTTGGGCGTCTTCCATGACTTAGCAATTATGAATTGGGCTGCAATAAACATTCTGGTACAGATGTCTTTGTTATATTGTGACTTTTGGTCTTCTGGGTATATACCTAGTAAAGGAATTATAGGATTGAATGGCAGCTCTATTTTTAGGTCTCTAAGTATTCTCCAAACATCCTTCCAGAAGGAACGTATCAGTGGGCATTCCCACCAGCAGTGTAGAAGTGTGCCCTTTCCTCCACATCCATGCCAACATTTCTGGTTTTGGGATTTTGTTAAGTGGGCTACTCTTACTGTGGGTTAGGTGATATCTCAAAGTAGTTTTGATTTGCATTTCTCTGATGATTAAGGATGATGAGCTTTTTTTCATGTTTTTGTAGATTTTG